>CBVK0102550038.1:0-11341 GCA_900067695.1 Picea abies | reverse complement strand
CTTGTTCAAATGTCTCAATTATTCAACCACTAACATCTTAATTAATGAAAAATGGAATAAGTCGTTCCTTAGCTAATCAACTTTGGCCTAGACATTGTCTTCCATCTTTCCCAGGATTCAACACAAGAAGAAAGGCATGTTAAGGGATTATTCCCTCTGAAATGCATCAGTAACCTGGTTTGGTATGGATACACCTTGTTGAATCTTCCTTCACAGGTGAAGTATTTCTTGATTATCTTCAACAATTTCTCAAAATGTTCTAGGAGATACTCACTTGGAATGTCGGCTCAAATTTTCCGATTTTGATATTTAGGGTTGATGAAATCCATATAAAATGAAATGTCTAAAGGCATACCTTTAAACCATTTCTCTCCCTATAGAGGGATCTCCATTGCAGCTGACATAATTTCCTCTGTCACTTGGAAAGTGATTCCTGCAATTATCGCACTAACACCAGTAAAATTGAGGGTCAACTGCTCAGCTAGTTACGCATTATATCCTTGAATCCTTTCGCAGAAACACATGCATCCAGATTTTTCAAAAGATGCCCTGATCTCCATGTCTACATTTATTAATTTCAAATCTTGAGGTTCAAACCTCGCGGCCTTTCCACTTCTTGCATTCTTTCTTTTTCTTTGGGAAGTTTCCATGGTGCTGGTATATGTTAATTTCAAGAGCGCAACAATAAATGGTAATACCCTCTCTGCGCAATAAATAAGAATGATGAACTTTTTAGAAATTGCAATAAAAGGAAGAACATGAATCTTTGCGCAACAAACAAATCAATAACAGATAATTCAGTGCAATAAGTAATTCGACGTGGAAGTAAAGTGCAACGGAAAAATTCGGTGTCGTGGGAAAATTTGACGCGATAGGAAAGTGTGATGGAAATTTCGGCGCAGTGGAAAATTGGTGTAGAAACAAAGAGAAATGGGAGACTTGGCACAACAAAAATCTCAGTGCACCAGTATGTAATTTAGAAGGAAGAAGGTTGACTGTGAGAAGAAACAACTTGTTCCAAAACCCTAGTTTGCAGCGAACTCCAAAAATACTTTTAAGCAATGGATGAAAACACTCGAGGAGATGCAAAAAAATAAAAACAACAGACTTACAATACGAATGAAAGCAAATAGATTTTACACAGCGAAGGGCTCCAGAGTTTGCTAAAAAAAATATGGAAGACGCACAAATTTTGAAAGTGATGAAGAAGCATGAAGGGTGACCAATATTTATGCTTGAATGGATAAGGAATAAAATCATGGAAGAAGACGGTAAATCCATGGCGAGGATATGTTTGAAATAAGGTTGAATATTTGCGCAACAAACTCGTTCAACGGATACACTTTTGAAGTGTGCAAAGTACAAATGATAGGACTGTCATGATTCTTCACTTTTCTGACTTCATGATTAGGTAATGATGCTCATAATAACTTTTGATATGACCTTTTTCCTAGCCACTTGACTCAACTTTGGTACCTAAATTCCCCTTTTTGACATGACTTGATATTTCAGAAGATAAACCCTTACAATTCACACATGACTAATTCTTACACTATTTTCCTGACTCTTATCCAAAGTCCTTACTCGATTTTTCAAACCCTCCCTTAGTTTTTCACTGACCTCGTGAACTTTGACACACCAGTTGTGACTTATTTAGGAAAATTTTGTTTTTTCAAATAACTAAGACATGACTTTAAAAAAAATGAACAAACCTATGACTCTAACTATTATCAAAATGCTATTTATAGTTAGAGTCATATCTCCAATGGGGATGTTATCCTTCTAGTGAGGTAGCAAAGAACAGTAGACCAAGTTCCTGACCATTGGGATTTATTTGACCAAACTCAGCATAAACCTAGGGACTTCACTCCGGGCTTCAATTTTCTATTGATTCCTAACTTGAAATGCTTCATCTGAAAATAAAAATGGTTATTTACAATGACATGAAGAGATTGAAATATTTTTTTAAACCAAATAATGTTTGAGAAACCTGCCATTTACAGGTCCCCCACCAATAAGATCTACATTAAGCTCCTGCAACAAATAGAGATTGTTCCCATGATACACAACAATATTGAACAGTCCTAGCCAAAGATGATCAAACTTCCCATGTTTCCCTTTGTATTCATTCCTCGTGTCCCACTTCAGTACCAAATCATTCACCTTGAAATCATATTCTTTAGAGTTTCTATCAAAATCTCTTTTCATTTTATCCTCGTACAACTGTGATTTATTGAAGACCTGTTCTCTCATTTGTTGTACATGGATTAATTGGTTTATTCTTATTTAAACATAATTGGGTTCAAATTCTTGTTCTTGCATAATTCTCATCAGTGGCAGTGCTAATGAGGTAGGAAAAACTGACTCTGAACCATATACGATCTAGAAAGGCGAAGTGGAAATAGACCTTTTAGTGGTAATTTTGTCATCCCATAGAGCATATATGATCTTTTTGTGCCAATATTTTTTGTTCTCCTGTAGAAGCTTCATAGTAATCCTGGTCAAGATTTTATTAGACGATTTAGCCAACCCATTACCCTATGGGTAACAAGAAGTGGAATGACCAAGATATATATTATAGTCACTACAGAATTTCTCCATTTTCTTGGATTTGAATGTCGCTGCATTATCAGTGATGATATTGAATGGACAACCAAATATAGACAAAATATTACTTTCTAAAAATTGAATGATGAAATTATCAGTGGCTTTCATTGTCGAGACTGCTTCTATCCATTTGGTGAAGTAGTATGTGGCTGTAAAAAACCACCTATGTTGAGCATAGGATGGCAAAAGAATTTCTCCTATGAAATCAAGACCCCATTGCATGAACAATGCTTCAACAGAGATAGGATTTAAATTTATAGGCTGAAACTTTCTTTTTCCATCGAAGATCTGGCAATCATGGCAGTTGGAAACTTCCTTCTATATATCAGAAAAAATATTGGGCCAATAAAACCCTACCCTCAGTATTTTGTGCGAAGTAGTCTTCTAATAATGATGTCCCCCACAGTCACCTCTGTGAAACTCTTTGATAGCCTTTTTCATTTTTTCTTCTAGCAAACAACTTAATAAGATCCCACCTGAATCTTTCCAATACAAACAATGATCCAAAATGCAAAAAATTGTTGCTTTCAACTTCAAAAATTTGGCTTTGGTTTTGCTCAACCTAGGGGGATCTTGTAAATTTATTAATATATAAATAATATCATTGTACCAAGAAGAATCAAGATACCTTTGGGCTATCTGTGGGATTGTTTCTTCTTCTGAATTTTCTAGTAAATCAACAATAAAATTGATTCCCACAACATCAAAATTTGACTGCGTCATCCATTTTGCAAGCCCTTGACCTTTAATCAACTTTGTAGGTTTGATTTTGAGGTCATGTTCCAACATTAATACTATCCATTTTCCCCTTCTTCCCTCAGTATCAGGCTGGGTCAAAATGTCCTTTACAAAATTGTTCAGTACATAAGCAATGACATGGGAATGCAAGATATAAGTTCTAAATTATTTAAGAGCTTTCACCAAGAAAAATGATCATTTTCCAATGATGTCATACCTTAGTGGGGAGTCTCTCAATGTCCTCCTATAGTAATCCATCGGCCTTTCAAAGTTATGATCATCATTTTGAAACAAAACACCAGCAACGGTGTGTTCTGAGGAAAAATAAAAAGAATAAAATCTTTTGTAAAATCTGGACTGGCTAACACTAGAGCTTTAGTGAGCGCCACTTTAATATCTTCAAAATAATTGCTAGCTTTAGGAGTCCATTTTATTTCATTTCCTTTCCTAATCATATTTTTGTTATACTTTATGATCTCATCCTAGTTAGGAATAAACCCTCTCAAAAAATTCACGTTTCCTAGGAAAGATTGTACCTCTTTCTTTCTCCTGGGAGTACCAATCTTTAGAATTTCTTCCACTCTGTTGGGATATATTTTAAGCCCTTCCTTTGAAATGATGTGTCCAATAAATTTTCCTTCTTGCATTCCAAAGTTGGATTTTTTCGGATTCAGTGAAATGTCAAACTTTCTGCATTTCTAGAAAACCCTTCTTAGATGTTTGAGATGTTGATCATCAGAGTCTGAAAATACAGTGATATCATCTAAGTAAATAACAATAAACTTATTATTTTCATCAGAAAAGGCTATTTCCATGGCCATTTGGAAATTTTCTCCAGCATTCATAAGACAAAAAGGCATTTTTGCATACATGAAAGTGCCCTAAGGTGTTGTAAAAGTTGTCTTTTCTTGGTCATCTAGATGCACCATAATCTGGTTATAACCAAGAAATCCATCAAGAATTGATATCTTCTGAGATCCCACCACCTTCTGCAGGATGTAATCCATCTTAGGAAGTGATAATTGTCTTTGAGAGACACCTTGTTTAGATTTCAAAAATCTACAGATCACCTTATCTCACCGTTTTTCTTCCTGACAGACACTAGGTTAGCCACCCACCTGGAAAACCTTGAGGACAAAAAAAAATTGGCATCAAATAATTTCCTTACCTCCTTTTCAATCAATGGAAATAACAAAGGGTTTATTCTTCTCAACTTTTTCCTGAAGGGTTTATGATCATCCTTGATGGGAATTACATGTTGAATAACCTTAGTATCATATACCTTTAAATCCTCGTAACTCCATGCAAAGACGTCAGGGAAATACTTCATAAGATTGGCATACCTCTGTTTAATTTCTAGATTGAGTGTTTTTTACAGTTTGATGATCTTGGGATCCTCCTGAGTCCCAATGTTGCAATCTCCTACATCCTCATCATTTGCAGTGATTTTAGGATTTATGGCTACATCGTTATTATCAAAAAATGTTTCCAATGGGACCAAGCCTTTAGGAATAATGTTATTTTTGAGATGCACTATATCTCTTCCAACAATATGATTCTGAAAAAGGTCATCATTGTTGAGCACAGTTGCATCTTCATTCTCTTCACAACAACACTCATCATCAATATTTAAATTAGCAAATTCATCACTCATCTGAAGGAATCTGTCTACATGTTCGTCATCTTTAAATATTTACCAATATGTAATGTTATCACATATTGTTGGCCTATGATTGACACCAATTTCATACCTTTTATTAGGAAAAATTGGAATTTTGAAAACCGAAGTTGAAGTAGCCAAAGCATCTGCAATTTGATTTTTCCCCCTAGGAATCACTGAAAAATTGTATTCTAAAAACGACTCAAGAAAATCAAGCACTAAACTCCTATATTCTCTCAATCTAGGATGCTTGGACATATATATACCCTTTACCTAGTTGATAACAAGCTTAGAATCTCCATGTACATCTATCCTCCTAAAACCTAACTCTTTTAAAGTATTCCATCACAAAATCAGTGCCTCATATTCGGCCATATTATTGGTACAATCAAAATCAAGCTTGTAAGAACAGAGTTTCATACCTATCTTGGGACGGTTAATCCACACACCAGCTCTTGCTCCTTCCCTGCTAGCAGCTCCATCAAATCTCATATTCCACATTTCATCTTCTGCATTGTTTTGTTTATTTTTAATTTCCTCCGTTTGATGATCAATTTTGTCTTTGATAGCTATAATAGTTGTCAGCTCCCCCTCTTCAAAACTCAAGTCATTATAGAAAATAGAGGAACCAACCTCAGTATCAACAGAGTGAATGGGATGATTATTTGGTTGGGTTTTGCTACTCACCATGTACTTGAGAAATACTTCTCTATACAACCTCTTTTCTTGGTCGAAACCAGGGATAGTAGCATATGACATATCCATTTGTTAAGTTCCTTTTAACTTTGTAGCCCAATATCTAGATAACACTATGCCAAATTTAGGAGGGATTCTAGCAACCACTACATCCATGATCATATTTTTTTATGGAATTTGAGACAATGATACAACAAGATCTTTGATTAAACCCAAGCAATTCACCTTCCTTGAGTCAAAAGAGAAAATATCCTTATAAGGCATTGTAATATCTAGTCCCAAATCATCCATGATGACCTTGGGCATTAGATTATGTGATGCTCCTAAATCTAACATGGAATTATGTAAGGTCATGTCATGAATTTTAAGACTGGCATAGAAAGGAGAAACATCATCAACATCACCACTCTCCTCCACACGTGGGCCAAACAAGATAGTAGGGTGATCATATTGTACATTCATGGTGTCAGGGGATTCTTCCATTTTTAGCATTTTAATGATCTGATTTCTATATTCTCTATTCTTAATCAGCTCATTAAATGGAACATAATTTTTTATTTTAACCATTTCACTTTCAAAATTAAAAGAAGATGGAGCATTTTCCACCTCTTTGATGACTGCTTTCTTTCTTACCTCAAGTATTTTCTTTTGAGGTTCTTCTCTGGATTTCCCTTTCTCCATTGCATCCTTTGTTGAATTATCTTTCTTCAATTGGCTTGAAGAAGGTGTATTAATATGAAGTTCCCTTGTAGGATTTGCCTTTAGAATATTTGCAGGCACCTTTTTACTCCTAAGGTTATACTGTTTCTGAAGCTACATAATAGAATTGTGGTATCCTTTTCTAAACTCTTCTATTTCCAATGACAACATATCATCATTATCCTGCATAAACTTGTCATTTGAATCCATAAATTGATCATGTTCTTCTTTTGTTAAGAACACATTTGTTTTTGTATCGTCACAACAATGCATATTGTCTTCAATTGTTTGATCAAAATCTTAATTTGCATAGTTATTTTGGAAAGGAGGTTTTATTTGTTGATCACCTTGATTTCTATGATCTATTTTCCTGATCTGAGGAACTAGAGATCTTCTGAAATTTTTATTTATGGGCTGAAAATCAGTTTGATCCCTAGTGGCAGGATTATTTTCCAAGGACATTATTTCCATGAATTTTTCCATAGTCTTCATCATCAAATAAAATTTCTCATTTGATGATTGATAAGTTGAGGGTTGTTCTTCTCCTTGGACCTTCTTCATATCTCTGTCAGGATTATGCTTGATCTTCTCTGATTCCATCAAATTTACCTCTACTTGAATTGCATCTCTCATCATATCATCTAATGTATTGGATCTTCTTTCTCTTAACAACAAGGAAAATTCATTATCAAAGGAATCAACATATCAAAGTTGAGCAGCTCTAGGAGGAGGTTTAACTTCTGTAGGAATTGAATTATAACTTCTGTAGGAATTGAATTATAGACTTTCATAAATCTGTTTGAAAACTCTTTTACTGTTTCATTTTGTGATTTTTTTATATTATTGTACTGAGTTAGCAACTGAAGAGGGTTCTTTTTGTCACCGACCTTGCAAGAAAAAGTTTTTCAAAAGATCCAAAATTAAGGATACTTGTTGTAGGATGAGCTTTAAACCATTTTATGACTTCTCCTGAAAGACTTTGTACGAACAACCTGAGTTTTGCATCTTCATGATCTACTTCCTCTAGATCAACCGAATCATTGAACCAATCCAAGTGTCTTTGATCTGATGTATTTTCTTCAGCATCAAATGATCTGATTCTCTGATTATAATTTTGGGGTAAATCATGCANAGCATCAAATGATCTGATTCTCTGATTATAATTTTGGGGTAAATCATGCAATTGGGCAGGCAACTCAAGAGGAGCAAATCCAGTTTCCATGGCTCTAGGAGGATTTTGGGATATCTGGACATTCTGAACAGGGACAATCTGAATAGGAATAGTCTCAATGGGGACTGTGGGAATCAAAGACTAGAATTTCTTCTCATCAAAGATAATTTCATTCAACTTAGATTCTAATCTAGATATGAACAAAGTTTGCTGAAATTTTAAATCAAAGTCAAGCTCACCAATACTTTTTAAATCGTCTTTGGGTAAGGATAGATTTATGTCGAGGAAAGAAAATGATTCAACTGTCTTTTCTTTTCTTTTGTGCAAGAGTTTCTCAGGATCAGACACAGATGCTATAGGTTATGGATCAGGGTTTCTTCTAGTGTAAATTTTCTTAGGATCCAGGATTTCTTGTTTTCTCAAAACACAAAACTATGCTACTGATATTTTTAAATGAAGTCGCCAGGGTAATAAAAATTCAGCCAAAAAGGTGTCTAATTCATTGTTACCCTCAGGAATCAAATCTAAGATTTCAGTCACTCTTCCCAGGGAAAATTTTCAATTTCATCCCTGTCAACAGCGCCAAAATGTTAACGCTGAGTAAATTGTTGGGTTTAAGAAACAATCTACAAAGGTAACCTACAAACCAACTTTAAGACTGGAAACCAACCTTTCCAATCTAGAGAGGGATCTCTGTGAGACTTGATCTCTGATAGACAAGTAGTTTTTAAAATATGGATAGATTTAAAATTTAAGATAATTTTTTAAGGTCTCTTGACAAAAGATAGTGCTTCTAGAGCTATGGAGTCAACCCTTGGAAACAAAGAAACCAATGTTTTGTAAATAGAAATCCTCAGAGGAAAAAAGGATAAACAAGGTGATGAACTTCAATTTTTAATTTGATTATGTGGGTCGAAAGAAGAAAGGAAACATACAACAGAATCAGAGCACCACAACAGATGAATTCTGATCTTAACTAGGAAGATAGACAGAATTTAAATCGGTTCAGTCTAGTGCACCACTTAGATGAATTCTAGACTTTAAAATTTACCAATTTAAAAAGAAAATAAATGTAAATGAATATGAATACATAGAAAATACATACAAATAAAGGTGCTCTTCAGATCATCACCATTAGAATCTTTTTCTTAAGGAACTCAGGACTTTTGCATTTGTATTTCTTAAGATTCAGAAAATTACATAGAGGATCAAAATATCTATACTTTTTCCCACGCGCCCCCATTTTTACATCAAAATAGTCCCTATATATAAAACATAAAGCTACACTTAGCTACTAGGAGTCGAACTACTATCTCCTAGAGTTATGGATCTGGTTGTTTTCAAAGAGAACAACAACCTTTACAAAAATTACCAAAAATAGGAAAGTCGATCTGGAAATCATAAACTATCTGGGATGTTATTTACAATCATAAATTATTTAAGAAAATCACAATCATACATTTGTGATCAATCATCATGTGTATTGTTGGACAACATTGTCACCATTGCACAGTAAATTCTAGTTTATGTTGTGCAATTGTTGGCTGCGAAATCTACATAGTGATTTCACACGATGGATCTTCATGCAGAGGTTGCACACATGAATCCAGTTGGCTGCAGAGAAAAGGATCATCCAATTTGTTCATAGTTTCCTTGTCCAAACTCACTTGCAATTGTAAGTCCATGTTTGTCCTCTCAACAACAAGATTTGTCTTTTCAAATTCTTCTTTTGTCTCAACAAAACCACATTTCTTTTCAATTTTGATTGAGCGCCAGAGATAGTTGCACATGCATCGTCGATAGTTGGTCTGCATTCCTTGAAATGATCCATCATTCTTTCCTCTGATATCCGCTTTTTCTCCCTGAGCTCAATGATCACATCTTGAGCCTCTCTGAGCTGTTTTTTCAGCCAATTTATATTATTTTGTCCTCTTGTTGGTGAGGTAGGAGATCTCTGACCTACTTGACTCTGTGATGCTGGTGTTTCAATAATTGTTTATTCTAGTTTCCTTCTCGATTCTTTTTTTTCTTTAAATAATTAGGCTATGATGTGTTGAGCTTTATTTAGTTGTTGTTTCACCTCCTTAGTCTTTGCATTTTTCTCACCTAACTCCACTTGTTTTTCATCAATTCCTTGGTTTGCACATTCAACAAGCTCTGGCTGAATTGTGGGTATGGTAAATCTCCTAGAAGAGGACTTGGTGTGTGGCTTACTGGGAGATTGGATCTCCTTAGTTTCATCAGTAAATATTAACTTGCTTCTTTTCTAGGATGTTGGTTGATTGAGTGATGAGTCTGCCATTTCTTTTCCTTTTCTTCTTTCAGTAGCATCTCATCTTCTTGCCTCTAAACTGTGAAGTGTTGATTTCTTAGAAGATAAAGGAATGTCTCCTTTAGGTTCTTTGGGAATTTTTGCCAAAATTAGAAAGGAATTCCAATCCTTGTTCAAATTTCCCAGCTCTTCAACCACCCTAACTCCACTTGCTTTTCATCAATTCCCTAGTTTGCACATTCAACAAGATCTGGTTGAATTGTGGGTATGGTAAATCTCATGGAAGAGGACCTGGTGTGTGGTTTACTGGGATATTGGATCTCCTCAGTTTCATCAGTAAATCTTAACTTGCTTCTTTTCTGGGATGTTGGCTGACTGAATGATGAGTCTACCATTTCTTTTCCTTTTCTAATTTCAATAACATCTCCTCTTCTTGCCTCTAAATTGTGAAGTGTTGATTTCTCAACAGATAAAGGAATATCTCCTTTAGGGTCTTTGGGAATTTTTGCCAAAATCATAAAGGAATTCCAATCCTTGTTCTAATTTCCCAGCTCTTCAACCACCAACATCTTAATTAATGAAAAATGGAATAATTTGTTCTCTGGCTGGTCATCTTTGTCTTGGACACTGTCTTCCATATTTCCCACGAGTCGACACAAGAAAAAAGGTAAGTTTAAGGGATTTCTCCTTGTGAAATGAATCAATAACCTGATGTGATATGGATGTAACTTATTGAATCTTCCCTCACAGGTGAAGTATTTCCTGATTATCTTCAAAAGTTTCTCAAAATGTTCCAAGAGATACTCACTAGGAATGTCGGCTCCAATTTTTTGATTTCAATATTCAAGCTTGAGGAAATCCATACAACATGAAGTGTCTAAAGGCATACCTTTAAAGAATTTTTCTCTATGCAGAGGGATCTCTGTCATAGCAGACATTGTTTCCTCTGTCAATTGGAAAGTGATCATTGCAATAGTTGCACTAACTACAGTAAAATTGAGGGTGAACTACTTAGTTAGTTGTGCATTATATCCTTGAGTAAAATTGAGGGTGAACTACTTAGTTAGTTGTGCATTATATCCTTGAATCCTTTCACAAAAATGCATGCATCCAACTTGTTCAAAAGACACCTTGATCATCGAGTTTGCATTTATTAACTTTAAATCATGAGGTTCAAACCTTACGACCCTACTGCGTCTTGCATTGTTTCTTTTGCTTTGGGAAGTTGCCATGGTGTTGGTATATGTCAATTTCAAGTGCGTAGCAATAAATTGTAATAGCCTCTCTGCGTAGAGAATAAGAATAGTGAAATTTTCACAATGTACAAGAAAAGGTAGCAACAAGAATCTTTGCGACGAAAAATTTCGGCACAGCGGAAAACTCAGCGCGGAAGAAAACAACAATGGGAAACTTAGCACTGTGAAAATATCAGCGCAGCAATAGGTAGTTCAAAAGAAAAAAGGTTGACTGTGAGAAGAAACAACTCATTACAAAATCT
>CBVK0102550024.1:0-11437 GCA_900067695.1 Picea abies | reverse complement strand
GAAAGCATGCATGACATGGATGATGATGTAGCAATGTGAAAGCATGCATGCACATGCAACCATTTATCTATGTGGATATTTTTAGGTGCACCCCTTCTCCGCCTTCAATTGTTTTCTATCTTTCTTGTCTAAAGTGAGGATAATAATTTACATATTTAGTTTTTCTATTTACATCTTTACCTTTTTATTCTTAATGGAGGGAATTGGGAATTAACATCTTGGGAATGGGGTTTTCTCTTTTCAATTTTATTTATTATAAAAATCAAATACAAACAACTAAATAAAACCTCATTATGGACGTACCTTCATATAAAAAAATTATTTATTATAAAAATCAAATACAAACAACTAAATAAGACCTCATTATGGACTTCACCTTAATATAAAAAATAGAATAAGTATTAAATTTAGTAAATACTAAGAATTCAAAACTTACATGACAACTTTTTAGTGATAATGACCAATGATAAACCAATTATAATTGTATAAGTCAGAATCTAAAATGAAAGTCGAATCATAACAAATAAAAAATAAGGAGTATATGGATGATAAATGATGCATTCATTCACATGCATGGGAGAAATCAATGAATCCATGCATATCTGTTTATATGGATTGTTCTAGGTGCATCCCTTACTCTTCTTTAATATTTTGTATTTGTCTTATCCAAAGTGAAACAATAATTTATATCTATAGTTTCTCCATTTATCTCTTCACCTTTTTACTCTCATTTGGGGTATTAAACTTGGGAAATGGGATCATTTATTTTTAATAGTATTTATTATAAAATATAATTATTTAATTTTTTTATTTTTTTAGTTTAATTGGGATTGATTTTTTTTTCTAGGTAATATATTTTAAAGAATATTTTTAGGCAATTCTCATCATTACGAGGATAGTATTTTGGTAAACTTTATGTTTTTTAGGGTATATGGATAGATCAACAATATAACTCAACTTGTCATTTATGAGAATATAATCTAGGCTAGAAGGATAACACTCTATCCCACAATCACTCAAACTAAACCTAATTAACAATTGAAATCAAAATTATTACATGGTGTAATTTTAATCATTTTTTAATAATGTATAAAATTCAAATAACTCATTGAGTTAATTTCTTAGTTTATAAAAATGTACAACAATTAAATTATTATTATTATTAAATAATTTAAAATCTTATTTAAATATTTTCAAGTTTTGATTAATTTATAAATTGTTAAACAACCCTTAATCTAATTCGGGAGACATAGGAGACCCTAACATAAATAACACAATAGAATATGTTTAAATTTTAATTTGATCCATATATATTTATTGTTTTATCAATTGTTTATTTTATTATATTTACATCATCTTAAGGATTAATAAAAGATGGTACAATTACTTTTAATGATATATAATTTATGTTATTTCTTTTTAAGCAACTCTTCATTTTCAACCATGTTCCTCATTCTTGTATATGAAAGTTATGAAATATGTTAGATTAGATCATGAGCTTTATTTAGGCATCCAAATAACAATCCAAGTACGAAAACATTTGAAACATAGAAGTTTTCATAGGGAGATTGGAATTCCTTTCTAGTAAGTGTGCTCTATGAATATAAGGGATAAGCCATAATTTTGGTGTTAACACTTTGGATGGTGTTAACACATAGAATTGTAGGGGTAAAAAATCATGTTAGTTTTGTTTTTTGAGTTATAGGTTACATTAGTCATAGGTTTTTATGTCTTCTTGTTTTGGTCATAACTTAAAATTTGATTTGAATAAGTTAAAGTTTGGTTCAACCTTAGTTTAAGAGTTTTGAGTTCATGTAATTAGACATCATGACAAGGTAAATAAAGTCCTTATGAGTCAAACCTTACTTGACATGTCACACCTCTCAGTTGTACACAAGTTTCTCCTTGTTACTATCCATCCGTTTAAATGTCAAGTCAAAGTCAATTGTATGTGTTGCCAACTCACCGAGAGAGATTATAGTGTACTCATAAGTACGTCACACATTCAATTGCTATCATTGCAGTTAAGGATCATGTCAAAGGTATTTCATTGTTTTCAGCACCATCTTTTAAACAAATTTTCAGGGATTATGTTAGAGATCTCCTAACAGTCTTCTCGAAGTGTGCAATTTGAGTTTTGAATTTGGCGTTGCAAACTGGCGATGTGAACCTGGCACTGCAAATTGGATAAAGAGGAGAGTTGGAGGTTGAGTAACTTGTAAAAATATATGTTCAAATTCATAAAAATCAGCATCAAGCCCAGGTCTACCAGGTACTCCTTGAGGGTTTTCATGTTGTTTAAAGGTTGAGAGAAAGGTTTTTGCTAGTTTATCTATCGACACTACGAACCATCCAATTTTTTTGCTAACAGACTTCAAACTCACCTCCATGGTGTTTTAAACCTTTCCCACCAGTTCTGGCTGCCTTTTGACCTCATCCATATTTTCCACTGCTTAGAAACCACCTTTCTCACTGAATTTCCCCAGAAAGGTTGAGAGAAAGGTTTTTGCTAGTTTATCTATCGACACTACGAACCATCCAATTTTTTTGCTAACAGACTTCAAACTCACCTCCATGGTGTTTTAAACCTTTCCCACCAGTTCTGGCTGCCTTTTGACCTCATCCATATTTTCCACTGCTTAGAAACCACCTTTCTCACTGAATTTCCCCAGAGTGTTGCGAACTGGTTACTCTGGCGCTGCAAACTAGGTGTTGCCAATAGGGCACTCCGAACCCTCTGTTCTAGGACTATTGAAACCTTCATATTCTTCATCCATTGAAATTCATCCTTAAATGAGTGAATTTTACCCCTATTTGATTCAAAATGTATCGTTGATCATTTGCTGAAGAAGCCTTAAAGTTGCACACATTAAATTAATGTTGCTAACCAATTTTTATGTTGATGAAAGACTTGTTTTAGCAGAGATTTATCTTTTGCCTCACTTTTATTATAACTCTCAGTTGCTTTTCGTTATTACTCCCGTTTGAATAAGGTCATGTCTCATTCCTAAATGTGTATAGAGTAAGGTGTATAAATCTCTCTACAAGGTTAGCCTATTGAAAACATTTATGTCACAAAAACCCTAATTTCCTATATTCCATGTTTTCACACATCTAGCTGTTATTAAAACTTACATAAAAGATTTCTTATAGAAGCAATTATGGATAATCTATAGCATAAGAAGAATCACAAGGGAGGGGATATTGTAAGGACAGATCCCTATGATATGCAACTCCTTGATTTTGAACCTTTGTTCAGGGAATCCTTTCAGAGGGTAGGTTGCATTAATTTATGTCAAAAGATGTCAGGGAATCCTTTCAGAGGGTAGGTTGCATTAATTTATGTCAAAAGATGCAGAGGGGGAATCTAGAGGTGTCTAGAGAATTTTTACTCAACTTTAATGAGACTAAAACCAAAGTGGGGATGTTAGAATTTTAGTTTTCAAAACATTCAATCTCTGTTGCAACAAAGATACCCAATAGTGGATAAAAATGGTTCAAGGTTATATCATTAAATGCTTCCTTCTCCAATGAATTATTTAAGCCTCAGTATCAGGAGGACAAGTTGTCCAAAGGGGTGCCTAGAATCCAAATGCTTGAAGTTTTTTATAAGATGATGAAGGTTACCCAAAAGTATTTCACCTGTGAGGGGAGGTTTAACATGGTATACCAATACCACATAAGGATGTTGTTACACTTCACAGGGAAAGAATCCATGAGCCTCCCTTTTATATTTTTAGAAGCATTGGTAAGATGTCTGACATAGTTCAATCCAAGTCAAATAAAGTAGACACCAATGTCTTTCACTCTGGCCTTATTAAGATGATAGTGATGGAAGAGTTGAGAAAGAGAAACACTAATTGGGAAACATTCCTCACTTCATCACAGTTTCAGTTAAATGTTTCCCCCAATCCACAGTCCATGATACAAAGTCCTACTCCTATTGATAGGACCATGTATTCATAGGTTAGAAAGAAGAAAAAGGGTACTATGACTAATAAAGATGATAGAGCCACAAATGAAGGAGAAGCATGAGGGCCTTCACAACCTTCACATAGAGAAGCTTCACCCATGGAAAATCCTATTCGTATGGAGGTTCCTTCAAGCAAAACCATAGGTTTGATAGGAATAAAACTCGTTTTTCCCTCACCCATTGCTGCATATAAGGTTATGCCTAGGGATCATTTTACTAGAGCAACAACTAAGCAAAATTTCCCAGTGGAGGATGATGCAATAGAGACTTCAACCTAGAGGAAAGGTAAATATAAATCTTTTGAGAATCCCATTGAATTTATTGAAATCACTACTCAACATGAAAGCAATCCCACTTTCAAGAGGCTCAAGAGGCAACCCAAGGAAGCAAGAGATGAAGTTGATAAATTGAAGAAGGAAGACTTAGATTGTATGAAGAAGCTTAAGGGGATGATGGGCATGTACCATGAGACTATTGATAAGTCCAAGCTATTTGCTAAAATATTCCTTCCACTTCACAAACAACTTAGAAATCTCTATAGGAAGAATAGATCTCATCAAGCTCAAATTAGGAAATTGAAGGCATAACTAAACCTTTTAAAGAATAATTGTCCAAGAGAAACTTGGACATGATGGCCAAGGTTTCTACGAGGAGAAGATATAGAGTTAAAAAATTAATATATTGAACCTTCATAACCAACATCAATTTTGGTCAAATTTCGTGTTTCATGCATTTTACAACATTTTTGGTGATTGTTATGTTTTGTAAACCATGATTATTAGTTTGGGTGCTCTCATTTAATCAATATTATCAATATTATGAAGTTTACAACATTTTTGGACACCTGATAGAGTTTTGGGATGTTAAATACTTTGATAACATGAAACATACCACTATAGGAAAGTTCGCACTGCCTGGAACTGTGAACTGGTTGTTTCAAGACAGTTTGCAATGCAGTGCTGTGAAATCAATTTTTTGAAGATATTGGGGGTAAATAAAGATTCCATAACTCAAGATGGATGCATGCCATCTTTCTAAAGGCAAATTGTGAGTTGGGAAGCCACCTACCCAAAGAAAATGCACTCGTGTGGATACATCATCAACCATTAAAAATATGTTGCAAACATTGCCAACATTATCCTAGAAAGTAGCATTATGTTTCATTTTTGTTGTACACCTGTTGCTATGCCACCCTTAGGCACAATAATCCTATGAAGAAGTTGTTATTCGAATTGTAAAGATGTTAATCATAGTTTAGGCTATAAAAAGAGCATTGTAAGATTGAGGAGGGGTTCAAATAGTGTGAGAGAGGACTCATATTTTTTATATTGTCTATGTAGTAGAGAATATTTCCTATTGTATGGACTAGACCTAAGACACTTTGGATAATGGAAATCAGTCTTGTTTCTTTATCATCTTTTTCTATCTTAATTTGATTATAGTCTATTGAATGATTCATCTTGTTGATTGTATCTTTGTTGCAATAAAGGATCTATTGTGATATTGTTTACGAATATATCATAGTCTTTCTCTTTGTTTTAAGAGGTTCTTATTTCAGAGAGTTTTCTTCATATGTGTGTCAGTATTAGTTGATGTAGATGATATTCATATTACACATTTCTTGTCAAGTCTTCCACCTACTTACTTTATCTCTTAAAAACTAATATAAAGTTATTCAAGGCCTTATTTGTTGGTGTATATTGTATGGAGTTATATGTGATTGACATTTTTTTTGTTAGTTTTCCATCCATTTTCCACCTTTTATATACATTTATATTTCACATTCGGATGGGTATTGGGATTCCACTTACAACAGTCTAAGTGTGACTTTAAGTGCTAACACTTTTGTCATCGTTGCCAGGGAACAGATTGAAGACATTTCCCAGGGTTGTACGACAAGAGAAAAAACAGATTTTGATAGTGCACAATAATTAGTAAACATAAGACTGCATATTGCACCCAGTGACTCTAAAGTTCAGTTGTGTCTCCCAAAGGTAGACACACAAGGTTGAATCCACGGTCACCTCTGGTTGCACCAGAACCTAATCCATAAAAGATATTAAAGAAGGGAAACTTTTACAAGGAGATTCCTCTTCCAAATCCTCAAGTACTTCTGGAAATTTACCTGACTCTGCTTTCCATACACCAATTGTTGTTTCTCATATTTCTCATTTTCCTATTACTGAAACTCTTGTAAAATCAAAACTAGGAGATTTCCCTGTAGAATATTCATATTTTTCTCTTGAGATGAAAGAAGAAAGTCTTGAAAATTTTGACGTTCTTTAATACCCTGAAGTTGTAAATTGTTTAGGCTTGAGATTCTGGAAGATTTTCCTCTCTTAGGTTCTCCTTCTCCCCATTCTTTTAAATTTGTTGTGACTTTCCTCTCTTAGGTTCTCCTTCTCCCCATTCTTTTAAATTTGTTGTGACTAAAGAAGAAGGAACTTCAATTCCTTTTGAGTGTCCCCCATCCTCATCCAAGACTTAACCACTTTTTGTTAAGTCTGAAACTCCATATTATACTCTTCCTTTTCCCAAATTACCTATTATACATATTGCATATTTACCTATCAAATCACCTCCAACTTCTCCTAGGATTAAAAATCCTCCTTTTCCTAATCAAATGGCAGTGGCTAATTCCCCCCGAAATAGAATGGATGTCATTGTGACTGCTCGGTATGCCCCTCTAGTGCTTACTCATCCTATGAGATTACCTAAAGTATATGCCCAAGTTCACAAGAGAAGAAAATATTATTGCAGAAGAATCCCTTGCATCTTTTTATAACTATGTTGATAATCTAAATATTGAGAATGAGGATGTTTGGATGAGATTTTTTGTACAAAGCCTTGGTGGTGAAGCTAGAAAATGTTTTAGTAGTTTATCCCCTAGGTCAATTTTTGGGATTTAAGCCTTAGATGATTCCTTTTTAAGGCATTGGGGTGACAAGAAAGACTTTTTATATTATATTACAAAATTTGTGGCTCTCAAAAGAAAAGAAGGTGAATCAGTATCATAGTTTTCAAAGAGGTTTAACAAAATGTATAATAAAATACCTATTGAGATCAAGCCTATTGAAACTTCTACCAAAATAACCTAAGCTAGTGCCTTTGACCCTAAGTTTTGTCTTCTGTTGAGAGAGAGAAGGTCTACTTCACTATCCCATATGAAAGATGGTGCTCTAGAAGTGGAATCAATCATATTGGCAACAGATAAATTAAGATGCAAGTCTGATAGGAATAGGAGGAAACAAAAAGAAGAATCTTCAACTTCTGATGCTCCAGGAATTAACCCTTAGGTTGATGAATTGACTAAGTTAGTCAAGTCACTTTCTGTAGAAATGGAAAAACTGAAACTTGAAGGGAGACAAGTAAATAAGACAAGTCACTTTCTGTAGAAATGGAAAAACTGAAACTTGAAGGGAGACAAGTAAATAAGAACACACAAGATTTTGGAAATAGAAACAATTTCATAAGACAAAACAATGCAACCCAAATTCTTCAAAGAGATTGGAGGAATAGAGAAGATCAAAAGGCTCATACCCCTCTTCAAAACAATTTGGTTGATGAAGAAGAAGGAGAAAATGAGGAAGTTGATCAAGAAATTCACTTTCTGGGGGACACATCTACTTCCCCTCATCTAACTCAATCTGTTTATGAAGAGTCTCTAATTAATAGTCAACTAAATGAGTTAAGTAAGGGAGAGAAAACAAATCAAACTCAGAACAAGTACAATTTGAGGTCAAAACAAAAAGAGGGAAATCCTAGTACATCTAATCAACCCAAAAAAACAATGACTTCTACTAAAACAGTGGTTTCACCAAATAAAGGAAATGAAGAAAAAAATAATAAGCCTATGATTAAAGCTCTTGTTCAAGAAATTTTGAAATCCCCATCTTCTTTTAACTTTGAGAATGAAATCCAAAAAATAAAAATTCCAGTCCAATTCCTAGAGTTGATAAAGAATGAATATTTCAAGAAGTCCATTTCTAAAATGTTGTAGCATGAATGAATATTTCAAGAAGTCCATTTCTAAAATGTTGTAGCCTGAATTTTCTTCCCATTCAATAGACTAAGTAAATTTGCATGAAAAACTAGTAGTTATATTGGGGCCCTTGGTAGAAGATAAAGATGACTCCTCTCCTCCTTTTTACAACTCATTGAATGTACATGATAAAACATTGCATAATTGTCTGATGGACACAGGTGCATCCCATAACTTAATGCCTAAGTCTGTCATGAATGAATTGGGTCTAGAAATCACCAAAGCATATCATGATCTATATTCTTTTGACTCAAGAAAGGTGAAATGCCTTGGGGTGATTAAATATTTGGTTGTTACCATTTTTTAGCTACCCATGAAGAGTATAGTCATGGATATTGTAGTTGCAGATGTTCCCCCCAAGTTTGGGATGTTATTGTCAAGATCATGGATTGAAAGGTTGGGATGGACATTGCAAATGGATCTCTCATATTCCAAAATACCAGTCTTTGGGGGTGAACACAGAAGGTTGTATAGAGAAGCACATATGGATTATATTATTAGTGATGAAGGTAATCCCACAAACCATCCTATTTATGCTATTAACACTGGTTTCGAATCTAGCATTATGAAACTTACTGATCTTCCTTAGTCACCACTGGAAATTGGAAAGCAATCACCAACAACATGTGAAACAGTCAAACAAGGTGCTCAAATTTGGAAAATATATTTTGATGGGGCATCTTCTAAATATAATGTTGGTGCTGAAGTTGTTTTCATTTATCCCTCTCAAGAATTCATAACTTTTTCTTTCAAATCGGAATTTGAAACCACAAACAACATTGTAGAATAAGAGGCCCTAGTTTTGGGGCTAAGGGTTGCTAAAGATATGAAAATTGAAGAATTATCAGTTTTTGAATATGTAGAGTTAATTGTGCATCAAGTAAGAAATATATATCAAGCAAAGAATCCAAGACCGAGGAATTACACGAATGAGGTATGGGATCTTATTGATAATTCCTTCCTAGCTTTCAACATATCCTTTGTTCTCAGAGAAGATAATGCATTGGTTGAATATCTAGTTGTTTCTACTAGTAACGTTAAAATCCCACTACCTCCTAAACTCAATTATCATGTTGAGGTAAAGTATAGGCCTTCTATACCTGACAATGTCCAACAAGGGAATGTTTTTGAAGATGATATTGAGAAAAATAGATTTCTGGAAACAATAGAGGAATTTTATGCTCTTCACATTGACCAAGAACCAGATGATGAGAAAAGTCCTCATGCTGATAAATTCCTGAACAAGATTGCAGACCACAAGATTTTCCAGTTTCCTGGAAATCATATTCCCAAAGGATTGGTTCCTTTGGATATATTATTTGATAGCAATGGTGTGGTTGTGAAAGTGAGAGGTTCAAATGAATATGTTGATATGACAGAGTGTAATCTAGGTACTGATGAGGATCCCAAGTATGCCAAACTGTCTAGTAGTCTGTCAGAAAACAAAGGGTTCAGTATATCAAAATGTTAAAGGAATTTGCTAATGTATTTTCTTGGAAGTATGAGGATTTGAAAACTTATGATACAAGAATTATTGAACATAAAATACATTTGAAGGATGATACCAAACCATTTAGACAGAAACTAAGGCAGATCAATCCTATGTTGTTTCCCATTATGGAGAAGGAGGTAAATTTTTTTATTGATGCTCAGATCATTATACCTTTGAGGTAGTCTTAGTGGATAGATAATCTAGTCCCTATTAGGAAAAAGAATGGTGAACTTAGACTTTGTGTTGATTTCAAAAATTTAAATAGGTATTCCAGGAAAGATAATTATCCCTTACCTAATATGGAGCATATTTTACAAAGGGTGACAGGCTCAACAAGGATGTCCATGATTGATGGCTTTTCAGGCTACAATCTGATTTCTATTTTACCTTGAGACGGGGAGAAGACAACATTCACCACTCCTTGGGGTATATTTATGTATGCCAAGATGCCCTTTGGTCTCATGAATGTAGGAGAAACCTTCTAACATCCAATGGATATTGATTTTATTAGAGAAAAGGAAAAGTTTGTGGTGATCTACTTGGATGATATCATAGTTTTTCCAAAATCTGATCAAGAGCATTATCAACATTTGGAGAAGGTGTTCTTGAAATGCAGAAAATATGGGTTGTCACTTAACCCCAACAAGTCCCTTTTTGCTATGAAGGAAGGTAAGTTGTTGGGACATATTTGTCTCATTTGAAGGGGTAAAAATTGACCCAAGTAGAGTAGAGGATATCCATACTTTGTCTCTCCCTAGGTCCAAGAAAGAGATTCAATCCCTCCTGGGTAAGATAAACTTCTTGAGAAGATTCATATCCAATTTTGCTGAGTTGGTCAAATTTATCACATCCATGTTGAGAAAAGGGAATGATGTAATATGGACACTTGAAGATATGAAATATTTTGAGAAAAACAAACAAGCACTGACTGAGGAACCTATTTTAATTACTACTGATTATTCAAAAGAATTTTCGATATTTTCTTTTTCCTCAAATGCTACTCTAGTTGTTGTCCTCCTTCAGAAAAACTGAGATGGAATGGAGCAACCTATTACCTTTTTTAGCAGAGCTTTGAGAGATGTTGAAGTCAGATATGATATCATGGAGAAGAAATCTTATGATTTGGTCAATGCCCTCAAATCTTTCACAGTATATGTTCTGCATTCCAAAATTATTGCTTATGTCCCTTCAAGCTATATAAAAGAAATTATGATTCATCCTCACATTGATGGAAATAGGAAAAAAGTGGGTTGCTAAAATTTTGGAGTTTGATTTTGAGATGAAACCTACCAAGATTGTGAAAGGACAAGGTTTAGCTAGATTATTGGTTGAATCAAATTGTAAGGCAGTTAGGGTTAATTTCATGAATGCTAATTCTCAAAATCAGCAAACTGATATTCCTAGCAGTAGCTCACATATCAGCCCAAAGTTGACAGAGTGTAGTTGGTACAAGGACCTCATCCATTTCTTTCAAACATTTCATCCTCCTACTAGACTTGAGAAGACTAAGGTGAGGGATTTAAAGCTTAAAGAAATCAAGTATTTCATTGTTGATCATGTTCTGTATTGGAAAGATCCTGTAGGGGTTCTTTTAAGATGCTTGGATCCAGAAGAGGAAAAAAAAACCATGACTGATTTTCATGATAGCCTATGTGTGTTGATTAATTGGGTTGCTTGTCATTGATGTCAACCCTTGAAGAAATTTCGGTAGCACAAAGGTTTGGGTAATGGACCCAAGTTTGTTTGATGTATAATGGTATGAGTTTTGATATATTTGCAGGTAAGACTATTCGATATGGATAGTACATGCCATGTCATTTTCGATGGTATGTGGAACGTCACATAACTCCTCACGGTTTGAGAGTTATGGCCTTACAAACTTGAAGGACCCTCATATGATTGGCTTGAAGCCCCAAAAGGTCAAAGAAGT
>CBVK0102549987.1:0-13299 GCA_900067695.1 Picea abies | reverse complement strand
ATGGAGAACCTCATTGTCTCTCTTATATGAGATTGCCTTTGGTGGAGGCCCAGCTGGAAGGGACTTAGTTTCTCGGTTCTGAGACGTGTCGACATGAAAGTTTGTCACTTGTATACTTTTGTTGATCATATTTTAATATAAATACTTTTTTCTCGTCCAATTGATATCTTGCAAATATTTGAATTGTTATTCCATGGGCATATTTGTTATGACTGTTAATGGGTTATGCTATTGTATGTGCTAACTTTATATATTATCACCATATGCTTGTGTATCTTGGTTGTTGAGGACAAGTTACAGGTATAAAGCTTTGAGTTGCGTGCTCAACGGTGGTCTTCATCGAACGTCCGGACGAGGTAGGCTCTTTATCTTGTCTTGTTGGTATCAACATTTATATAGCATACTTGGCATTAGAGTTGATTTCTACAGTCATTCCGTCTGTTGTGGTTTACTCCATGCCATAGAGTTGTTTTCCTCATAACAATTAGCTCTAAGCTCTCCTCATTTGTTCATATAAGCATATTGTTACAACCCCAAGCTTTTCACCTTGTCTGAGTTGTGCAGTCTTGCAGCCGTTGTAGGGGCAAGCAGACTATGCATCCTTGTCTAAAGGCCACTCATATATTCGCTTTAGACTACAAGTAGTAAGCCAACTTAACTATGTCATAAGTGTTTTCAATACTTAGCCAAAAATCTAACCAATGAACATCACAAATAAGAAACACAAGTATGCCAACATCCAAGTTAGGGGCCTAAAGTCTTTATTAAAGAAAAATATTACAGAGTACAAAAGGAGGGGAGCTCAGCGATCGCCACATATTCTCTTACAACAGTGAACTGGGGCATAATCGCTTGAAAGTCTCCTTGTTGCCTACAACCGTGAAGCACCCTAGGAACCCGCCTCCTACAAGTCTCGATCTTCCTTAGCCAACTCTTCAATTGTAGAGCCTTAATCTTGGATACTCCGCTTGGATGGTTTGCATGCTTGGCTCGTGCCTTCTTTTATGCTTGCCAAATCCCCTAACCATCTCAGTAACTCAAGGCCACCCGCACATCATCTCGTGTCTATGTGAACCCAAACCAACCGACTTGGTCCATCCATTGCAACCATTCTACAAAGAGGGAAAAAACGTTCACTCCTTAACTTGAGCAACCATCCAACTTCCTTAATCACTATTGATCATTTCCTTATAACCTGTTTGAAATATTGGTCACAATCAATTCCCTTAACGGAAACCTTTGTTTGACACACCTCCTCTAGCCCATGATCACTACCATGTCTACGAAACACACATATGAATCAATCAATCAAACAATCAAGTACACCACACCATGATGGCCTTACACATACTTTCTTTCTTATGTTTTGTTTACTTAAAAAAATGAGTTCAAGTTGGATTTAAGAATGTCGCCATCCAATATTACTCGCAACTCTCCCTCAACTCTACTTACCTCTCCATCCAACTTAGATTTGAAAAATGTCACCTTCCAATTTTACTTGGGAAACACTCTCCATATGACACTTACGTGAAATAATTGGCCCATATTGTTTTGTGATGGTGATAACAATTAACACCTCTACATTAAATATTCTTTGATGGTGATTGCCATTATTAATGGTGCTTGTTATTAAGGGGCTATGTAGGGAAAATGTGCTTGTTAGTAAGGGATTATGTAGCACAATGGTAGAGCAACTTGTTAGTGGAGGGGTGGGTCCTCGATTCAATTCAAATGTGAAGTTAAATTATAAAACAAGATCCTATAATATGAAGAATCCTTGTTCCTCCAATCCTAGACATGAATTTCTTGATTGAGTCCACCCTCCTTGGACATGGGTTAGTGTGTAAATATTACATGTATATGTGTATTTTGCATAAATATTGCATGAAGGGTTATTACTTTATGATGTTGTGTATTTATGTTATATGTGAGAAGGTGTGTGATTATGTAAATTTACGTTTACTCGGGACTTAAGATTCCAATAATGAATGTAAATAACTAGTAGGCTATATTTTATAATTTCTCAGGTAGGCATAAAGCTATGATGATATAAAGCCAAGAATATTTTAACAATAGGCTATATTTTATATACTTTCTAAGTTAGGTATAAAGTTATGATGATGTAAAGCCAAGAGTATATTAATAAAATGAGAACATAGGAATAGTTATGAACGAAACCAAACAAAACAAGAGGGTTTGTTTGTACAGGAATTTTGGGAACTAATTTTGGGAATTGTGTTGGAGCATATTACATAAACAGAGCAATATTAGAGTGTGTAAAAGAAGAAAAGATAGTTGGTGCATTTTTGGGATTGTTGTGAGTAAAAGAAGGAAGATCGTTGGAAGTTGTTAGGCATTTTGGGTCTATCGATGTGGGCTAAGCCCCATTGTAATTGTATAAATATGTAAGGGTTTTGTGAAAAAACAATAGAGTGGCAGAGCGACAGAGAGATAGAGGGATATAAAGATAGCTACTGAGTAGGTGAATAGGAGAACGATAAGGGCATTTTGTTTGAGACATAATGTATGAGCTCAGTACGCATATTTTGTAATGGATGATCTGAATAATATAATAAGAAGTCGGATGGTGTGGAAAAAACCCATCTTGGGTGAACCACGTTAATCATGGTGTCTATATGTAATGATGTGTTTGGTGTTTTTTTTATTGCATGCATATAATATATGTTCTATTGTTATGAATATGTTGCATGTTATTATGTTTCTGCGCACATTATATAAGGAATCCTGAACAAATGCTAGACAAAATGGTTGCAAGAACTTCCTCCCATCCCTTCATCACTGCAGAAATTTGGTTCCTACAATTCCCATAGATACCTTGGGTGAGATTCCACTTGCTTGCAAGTGACGTTGAAAGGGATGGTATTTGAGGGTTTTGTTGGTAAATTGACGTTGAACCCTAGGTCTTCCCATTGCGCGCCAACAGATGGTTTTGTTGTCAGGACTGGGATCTATGACTGAAGGGAATGTGGAGGCCGACTAAGGAAGATACATGACAGTGGTAGGATATGTTTTATATAATTTCTAAGCTAGGCATAAAGTTATGGTGATGTAAAGCCAAGAGTATATTAATAAAATGAGAACATAGGAATAGATATGAATGAAACAAAGAAAAACAAGAGGGTTTGTTGAACATGAATTTTGGGGACCAGTTTTGGGAACTGTGTTGGAGAATATTGCACAAACATACCAACATTAGAGTGCGTAAAAGAAGGAAATACAGTTGGTGCACTTTCGGGATTGGTGTGCATAAAAGAAGGAAGGTTGTTGGAAGTCGTTAGGTATTTTGGGTCCATCGATATGGGCTAAGCCCCATTGTAATTGTATAAATATGTAAGGGTTTTGTGAAAGAACAACAGAGTGATAGAGCGAAAGAGCGGCAGAGAGCTAGAGGGATATAAAGATAGCTAGTGAGTAGGCGAATAGGAGAATGACAAGAGCATTTTGTATGAGACATAATGTATGAGCGCAGTACACATATTTTGTAATGGATGATCTAAATAATATAATAAGAAGTCAAACGTTGTGTATGTAGACCATCTTGGGTGACCCACGTTAATCATGGTGTCTATGTGTTATGATGTGTTTGTTGTTTTGTTTATTGCGCGTATATAATATATGTTCTGTTATTATGAATATGTTGCATGTTATTATGTTTCTGCGCACATTATATAAGGAATCTTGAACAAATGCTAGGCATAATGGTTGCAAGAACTTCCTCCCATCCCTTCATCACTACAGAAATATGGTTCCTATCGTTCCCATAGATACCTTGGGTGAGACTCGACCTGCTTGTGAGTGATGTTGAAAGGGTCGGTATCTGAGGGTTTTGTTGGTAAATTGACGTTGAATCCTAGGTCTTCCCATTGCATGCCAACAAATGGTTCTGTTGTCGGGATTGGGATCTATGACTAAAGGGAATGTGGAGGCAAACTAAAGAAGAGACAAGACAGTGGTTAGAGACGAAGGAGCGTGGAATTTCTAGAGATTAGAACAAGAGCCTACGGATCAACTCAGAGTGGTGGTTATAGAGGTATGTATTTATAGACTTACATGATATTTTCTTTGATGATTTCCCGATAGTTTTGGTTAAGTGGTTACAGAGGTTAACTTAAAAGAATGAAACATTTAACATTGTTGTTTCAAGGAGTTGGACCCTTGATTTGATTTAGCAAGTTAATACCATAAGTAATCAGATCTCGCACATAGTTGATTTCTGGATGGACAGTGTATTAGGGGGTTATATTACTGAGTTTGTTATAGACTGTACCCAGTCATATAGTGCTACTAAAAGGGAGTTCTTTAAAGGTCTGTGTGGAAGATATTTGAAATCACTGTTTACTTGGGTCAAGATGTTGTTGTGTGATAAGGGGCTCATGAAGTTGGAATTCGATCACCATAGTAGCTAGGCGTGTTCGCACGCATAGGGGGTTGGGAGCTGATCAGGGAATGGTATGAGAGTATGGAGGAGAGGGATGCATGAAAGAATAAATAAGGAATGAATGGGCTGAGAATGTCGGGAAAAGAAGAAGGTGTGATAGAAGAAGAGATTGGAGTGTTACGTAGTGGAAAAAGATTTTGATACAGTGGGAGGAGGATTGTGGTTGATAAAGAAGGGAAACATAGTGAGTTTGAGGAAAGAGACACCGGTGTAGTGCTCCAGATCGAAGGAATACAACGCTCAGAAAGGAAGGAGTACGAAAAGGACCACCAGCTCAGTCCAACAGAAGGAGATCCATTACATCCTAGTAGCCCCACTAAGGCCAAACTTTACATCGAACCCACGACCATGTGTGTGTCTCCGAGGTATGAGGTAAGAACTAAAAGTTTGTCATGAACATTTGTAGTTAGTGAAGGAAACAAGGATAACAGTAAAGGTAGTCATAGTAGTGGAAGTAGTATGACAACCTAGATTCAATTAGCGACACCAAGGAAGAATACTACGCAGTACACAATGGTGGGGGTAGACCCCACTTTGAGAATGATTGTCTTCCATGGTGCAGGGACAGAACATCCAGAACAACACTTATTTGTCTATGAAGCAATATGGATCATGAAGCAGGTCCAGGATGATAATACAAAAATCATGCAGTTAGTGATGACATTCATAGACTACGCATTACTCTAGTATATGAAGTATCACTTCACTTCACCCATGGGACAAGCCAGGACATTGATAGACATCAGGAAAGCCCTGTTAAAAGAGTTCCAGAAACCAAAGTCTGAGTCACAGTGTATTACAAAACTAAAAGAGATCAAGCAATTGTTGAATGAATCAATATGAGATTTTGATTAGAGATTCAAGATATTGATGGATCGGTTGACCTTCCAGATTCCAGATGAGAAACATAAGGAATGGTTCATTTAGAGACTATTACCACATACACATTGTCCATTGAGCAGCAGAAGGTTATGTCACAGTCAGAAGCACTAGAGGTCATCATGAAGTTGGAAGCATACCTTATAAGAAAGAATGACGCATGTATGGCTCAGGTTCAGTTGTAGTTAGCAACATTGACAATTCAGTTGCAAGAGCTTGCTAACAGGAAAGAAAAGTGTGAAGAAGTCCGGTGTATTACATGTAGAAAGGAAGGTCATCATAAGAATGAATGACCATCATTTGCAGATTATTTGGCTACAAGAGCCCCAAATCCCCTGGCCACAAGAAGTGGGGTATGGTGTGAGATATGCAGAATGATGGGTCATCACCCCATCGCTTTTCCTTTGATGCAGAAGTATCAGAGCACTGCCAAAAGATTATTTTCTAATTTTTGTAAGTATGTGGGACATGACGAACAAAAATGTCACGCACTCGATCTAATGAGAGAATGCACCTCAGATGCATACAGAGTTTAAGGGGAAGACGGATCATAAGGAGGGGTACAAAAATATAATACTTCGAGGGGCTATAATCAAGGAGGAATAGGAGGATTTATAGGCCAGGGAAGAGGAGGATTCGACAGAGGAAGAGGATCGATTATTTGTTATAACTGTAACCAACCTAGGCATTTAGTGTGAGATTGTCAGAACCCTTGCACTACCTACACATACTGTAGACAACTGGATCATGTGACGGAGGAATGTCTACAGTTGATCATGAAGTGGTAGGGAAAAAAGAACCAAAATGTGCAAATGGTAGCTGTGGAAGAGCTCGTTGATCGACCAAGGGTAGCAACAGTTATGCGTGGAGGAGCAAGAATAGGCACTGATGCGACAGAACAAGAAAATCAAACTGACCAGTGGGTTAGGAAAGTAGCAGAACCTCCTTCGATGTTTGACCCTCGGAAAGAGAGAAACACATATAAGAAAGGAAGGAGTTGATAGAAACAGAATGGGGAACATTTACTGCACCACCTGTGTATGTCATGCCTCTAGCCTATGAACACTTGATTACAAAAAGACCAGTTGAGAAGACAAGTACTTTGAAGAGTTTCTTAAAAAGTTGTTTAGAACTAATAAAGGATGAAATTGCATTAAACATGATGTCATGTGGGATGATCAACTAGTGTGCGTAAGACAAAGAAGCACATGTTGCAGTTAACCAGGTCCAACACAAGAAAACGACGAATAGGGAATTCTGACTTAATGCACAGATAGGAGACTATGATATGGATAATATCATCTTGGATCTGGGATTTGATGTGAACGTCCTTCCAAAGAAGACATGGGAAATGATGGGAAAACCAAATTTGATCTGGTCACCTATTCAGTTGAGGCTGGCAAATCAGTACAAGATTGTTCTGATTGGAAGACTGACATGGGTCACTGTTAATATTGATGGATTGTGAAACATAACATATTTTGAAGTAATCAAGATATTGGATGATAGTAAACCTTATCCAGCGTCACTTGGACTCGATTGGGATTTTTATAATCAGACCATTATTGATTTAAAAAAGAAACAAATGATCTTTGAAGTAGGAGACTTCATAGTTACTGTACCATTGGATCCCACAAAAGGAAGATGATATGTGGAACCTGCAAGGAGAAAAGAACTCGATAACCTTTACAATGTGATCGTGCAGATAGATGACTATGTTAATCCTACTACTGAGAGTGTACTTAGTTGGTGAAGTATCAGTTCTTGTGCATCAGATTCAGAAGGAGCCCTGACACATTGGCAACAAAGGTTACATAAAGTATCTACAACGAGATGTGCTTGTATTAGTCGCACATTGTGCTAGATTGGAACTGAAGTACGTGATCCCCCGAAGTATGATGGACTAACAGATATAGGTTCCTTTGTAAAATAATTTGAATTGCAGATATCAAAGAAACATCGATTGCTAGCTTTAGATGTCATGTTGAAAGTGACCCCTGCAAGGTGGTGGGTTGCACATAAGGATATAATATATAATTGGCAGTAATGCAGAAGGTTGTTACAGGTCAGGTTTGGAACATAAAGTGAATATATTGTGCAGAAGTATATTGGGTTGAGTTTTCCTATAGATCATCTTACACGATGCACCATGACATGGATAACGATACCTAAGCAAGAATGGACGCACTTGTTTGTACACACTCTAGATACAATCCCAAAGAACTAGTATAAAGAACTGGAAGTACGTAGGGGAACAATACACTGGGAAGATTTGACTCGCAAATTCAAGGTAACTTTAAATTTCAAAGATAATGCTCCTTCGGTCGACACAACTCTGCAGATTATCAAAAAAAATATCTTTACATCAGAAGACTTGATGAGATCAGTACCCTTATGTAGTGCACCCAAATATTTCGTGACTATTCAAGAGGTTTTGGAATACTATAACGTTGTTGGAAAAGACTAGGAGGACGAAAACCCGAGAAATTTGTAAGTGTCAGAAATCGAAGGAGAGTGTGCAGTAGAGAGTCTCGAGTTCGAATATGTCACGTATGCAAAGCCATTGAAAATACACAAGGTGAATATTGGTACGAAGGATAATCCCAAGTTCACACACATTGGAGATTACTGGAATGAAGAAACTATTGAGAATATTGTTGATTTACTATGCAGATACCAAGACCCATTCCCAACTACATTTTCAGAAATGAAATGGATTGTTGGGGACCTAGGAGAGATGAGGATCCATTTGAAGTTGTATGCCAAGCTAGTGAAGCAGAGACCATAACGATTGAACCCTGTATATAAGCAGAAAGTGAAAGTTGAAATAGATAGTATGTTGGAAACTGGGATTATCAAATCTGTCATAGAGTTAGATTGGATCAATCTAATGGTGGTCCAGGAAAAGAACACGTGTGGAATTATAATTTGTGTGGATCTGAGAAAATTGAATTATGCATGCTTATTGTAACACCCATGTTTCCCCCAGCCTGTAATTATAACTATTATAATGACCAAAACTAGAGGTATAAATGTTATGTGATTATTGAAAGACAATGGACCTTTGATAAATTATGTAATGTAAATATTTGGTTATTAATTATGTGATTATTGAAAGACAATGGACCTTTGATAAATTATGTAATGTAAATATTTGGTTATTAATGCAACAGGGAGATGTTGAACTACTGTTGAAGGTATTTCCTTCATAGGTTACGATGTCATGAGAGGAATGGTGCAAAAGGGAAGCTATTACTAGTTGAAATGACCCTGCCAGGGACTGACTTGTCAATTTAAAGCAATGCAGACCTTGAACTGTCCTCAAATCTAGATATTTGATTACCGGTCAGGCTAGTAGTTGGGAGGTCTCCTTCAAGAATCAATGAAGGATGGGTAGAAGTCCCCATCGGGAATATTTTGACATGACCCACGAGGTCTTGGGGAAGAATACACAAAAAATAAGGTGACAGAGGACAGTAAGAAGAGGAGTGGAGATAGACATACACATGGTGGGGGAAAACCTGAGCATTGGAGTGAGGAGAAGAAAAGACAGAGAAATTCTCTGGTGTGAGGAAAAATAGAAGTGCAAAAAATAATAGACATTCCCTGGAAAACTTGCTGAAAAACCAGATATCCTCTTGTGGCATCGTACCCTGTCTCGAGGGTGGCTAGCTGTAGAGGTGGATGGTACAAATTTTCCTATGGTTGGGTGGAGAGAGGCACTCCCTTCAGTAGTTTCCAACATCTTATAAATTTTAGATGAGTAACTTTTTAATCTTTCTGAGCATTGAATTGAATATGTATGTAGTTGAATGTTTTTCATGGTGAGTTTTGGACATAAATAACTGACTTGTGAGTTTAATGTGTATTCCTACAAATGACCTCGAATTTGAATGAAATATATCTGCATGAAAGTCTTGTGTCCTTGGTTACTGGCAATCTTTGTCTTTAGTAAAACAGTTGTGAGTATTTTCTTATGATAATCTTGTGTAATGGGTAACTCTGGAAGGGAACAAATTACACAGTCATTTGAGTATGCAAATAATTTGAATCTTTATTATATTTTAAGTTGAAAGACTAACCGACATCACTACTTATTGTATGTGTTGATGTGATTATGTGTGTGTGTGTGTGTGTGCACCTGCATGTCGCATTGTTTTTATCCCTACAACAAAGGAACCTTGCGGGATAAGATGAAATAGAGGTACCCTGGGTAGGAAAATGAATTCCTTGGACCAAGGTGAGAACTCTTAAACCTCGTCATGTCTTAAAAGGACTCAATAAATCTTCATGAAATTGACTAAGTCCTAAACCGGATTGATAAGTTGGAGAAAACCCTTGTTTTGCCTCAGAGGATCATGGTCGTCAATTTGGCGCGATAGTTAGATATGGACTCTCAGTTGGGCTAGGGGTAGGATTAAGTATCGGTCGTCGATCTAACAATATAATAGATCCTAGCCATTCATTGCATGGTACCAATCGTAGTAAGTAGCTGAGGTGAACTTCGATGAAGGAGACTCCAAGGGTTGATATAGACCATTGATCATAGTAAGGGAAGATTTGAGTTGAGCTATCGATTTGGGGTAAAGGCCCAACAGTCTCCTTGGTGAGTGGTAAACCCTTATTTTTCCTTAGAGAATCATGGTCATCGATTTGGTGCAATGGTTAGATATAGACCCTTGGTCAGTGTAAGGGCAGGATTAGATCTCGACCGTCGATCTAACGAGATAACATATCCTAGCCATCCATTAGAGGATACTGTTGGGAGTAAGTTGCAATATCATAGGAGATGCAGTCCGAAGGAGGGACTTCGAGGGCATATTTGAACCATTGATCAACGCCAGAGTAAGATTTGATCATAGCCATCGATCTGTCACGGAGAATGAATAGGTTCCTTGGTGAATGGCGGTAAGGGGAATGGCGTCACCCAACCAATGTGCTTGGGACATGTGCCAACACCTGGAAGATCAAAATAGATACCCCGTGATGACGTGTAGACCCACCTCATCCCATGTGCCATGACATGGGTGGTGCCACATGTCAAGTAAATATTGTGCCATGTGTCATGGATTTTTGGTCCTTTGAGGCAGATTTTCATGGGAACATGTGCACCATGTGTCGTGCCAAGTGGTAGGTACACGTGGCAACAAATTCCGAGGTGGAAGGTACACGGTGGCCTCGAATGCCAGGTGGAGAAAAACATTAAAGTTTGACAGTTAGAGTTTCCTTGGAGGTTGAAGTAGAAACACTATGACAGGAGAACTCTGAGATCTAATTTAGACTGTAGATCGATGACCAGTTGGGGAGCGATCTCAGCTGTCGAAAGGCATGGGAACTGTATGGGAAAGGATAAAGGAAGAATGACATCATAGCGCTAGCATGTCCAAAGAAGGCCATGTGGATACCTATGATTTCTTAGAGAAATATGACCATGGAACATGTCGGCATTAAACTCCCAGGACATGAGGTGGCATGATCTTACTCTTCAGAGCTAAGGGGTATGGGAAGATCCTAACCGTCCTTCAAAGTTGACCTATCGGAATGCTTGAGTCATCATGGGTGAGTGAGCTCTGACGAAGTGACTACGAAAGTTGATCTAGGCCATCGATCGATGTAATGGCTAGACGTGATCTCAGTCTTCGATCTTGGCAGGTCCCACAAGGATCCAAGGAAGAAACATAAGCAAGCTAGATGTTTAATTTTACGCAAATGGAGAACTCTAAATGGATCCTAGTTATTGATTTGGAGAAACAAATAGATTGAGTATTTGGTGGGCTAGGTGGTAGATGCCAAGACAACGCCAGGTCATATGACACATGTGGGAGTAGTCACATGGATTCCACGTGGCAATGAGGTAAATATGATGATTAAGGACCCTAAAACTTTAAGGGGACATAACTTTTGATCAAGAGCTCAGTTTGGATCATGGTGACAGTCGTTGGAAAGTGATTGACGAGAAGAAGATAATGGTGCCCTCGAGAAGAGGTATTGAGAAGATTGAGAAAAAGTGAAATTTTAATACCCCATCCAAAAAAAGGGTACTTTGGGGGTTAGGTGTGTTACAAAGTTGTATCATAGTGAGATTACAATGCTTGGCCTACTTGGGCTCATGAAAGATTCAGATATATTTTATTAGATAACTTTTAAGGGGGAGGCCACCTTACCCTACCCTATTTGATGACCTAAAAGGTCTATTTCCCATAGCGTTGGCAGAGTTCCTGTACTCTGCTTGCAATTCTACAATCAATTTCCTTAAAACCTATAATCAGTGGCTCAAAATTATTCTTGGATTATTCCAAATTCCTCAAACGATTAGTTCTGGCATATGTGTGAGCTAATAGACCCAATACCATAGGTAGGGCACTAATCTCTTTCCCATAAAACCAAGACCTATGATCAAGTGCTTGTTCCTTTGAGCGCTTTACCACTTTTTATGAAGTGTTATTTCTCCTTAGTATAGCGGAAGGTTGGGAGGTAGCAATGAAACCACCCTCAAGATTCCCGCTGTGGCTTTAGTGACCACCATGTGTCCCTTAGTGGTTTTTATGATAACACCAATGCGGGGTAACTCCATGTTAACTTCTGTGTAACTTAAGTGTACGCCTTTTGTTTTGAACCATTGATCCTTACATGTGATCCAAAATTATTTCCAAGATGCAAAACGATGTGGATCATTGATCCGATCATGATCAATGATCACAATTATATATTACCTCTTGTTCCTTTGAGCGCTTTACCACTTTTTATGAAGTGTTATTTCTCCTTAGTATAGCGGAAGGTTGGGAGGTAGCAATGAAACCACCCTCAAGATTCCCGCTGTGGCTTTAGTGACCACCATGTGTCCCTTAGTGGTTTTTATGATAACACCAATGCGGGGTAACTCCATGTTAACTTCTGTGTAACTTAAGTGTACGCCTTTTGTTTTGAACCATTGATCCTTACATGTGATCCAAAATTATTTCCAAGATGCAAAACGATGTGGATCATTGATCCGATCATGATCAATGATCACAATTATATATTACCTCACTGGTGATTTGATAATGAATGCCACGATCCAACGATGGATCTTGAACGATCTTTAGATATAACAGTCCCTGAGTCACTATTTTATTTAGCATATGGAATTCAACGAATTCTTCACTGGGTAAAAAAATAACAACCAAATATTAAGACTGATGATGCTCCTGCTTCACTATCCATGAGAGATTATTTAAACCTTATTAATGAAAAGGGGGATGAGGCATTATGTTGTTTTTAGATGTTTAAATATGAACTGTATGATGCAGTTATATGATAAATAATAAAGTTGAATTCATCTTATAGAATTTTATTTTATACGCTGTCCATGATCTAATGGATAAGTAACTAACATAAAATGTTGATTATCAAGACTTAATGAGTCAACGAATTTCCAGGAAAAGAAATAAACATAAAGGATGGTGACCTATCATGAAATGGGGAAGGTTCCCATAACATAGAAGAAGAGTCTGATGAAAGGAGAGTGGTAGAAACCCCTCCAAACTTGGTTGAAACTGCAAGAAGTCTCATGGGAGAGATACAAATCTTTAAGGTCGATAATGAGAGGCTTATGAAAGAACAAGAGAAGCAAATTGAAATAAATGTAGTCTTGAAACAAAGTTTGTTAGATATATAGAGGAAGCTGCAACATGAGAGAACAACCAGTAATGTGGACAAACATCAACCTAAGAAAACCCAGAGTCTACCTGAGATACAACAGCATGGTCCTGAAAGAAAAAATGGAAGAAGAAACACTTCGAAGAAGGCCCAACATGGAGTCAAGAGGCATGCCAAGGTCAATGACTCATCTAAAGAATCTTTTAGTGAAGGAGCATAAAGCTCCAAGGAACTATCCAACAGTGAGACTAGTTCACATTCTCAGAGGAAAATAAATAGGAGGAATCACTTCAAGGGCGGTGACCTTGAAGAGTTTAAGAAAT
>CBVK0102549954.1:0-11593 GCA_900067695.1 Picea abies | reverse complement strand
GAATGTCCGCGTAGTGCTTGATATGAATGGGACGATATATGCTTAACACCGAGGAAACCATGCTTGACTTACGCTGATAAATGAATCTAATCATGCCTAGCTGTTCTCGGGAAACTGTCTCCCTTTATCTGCTTCAGGGAATGCCCCGGTAGGGATCTCTTCACAGAGATTTTCTCCTTGAAAAGGTTCACTAAGAACCCAGAACAAGGACTCGAACGCACAGACCTTATTAATCCTGCACGAGGAGGAGCGATTCCATTAAGGTTCCAAGGTAGTAGGGTTGTGAGAAGTGACAAGCTGACGGATGAGATCTCGTCGGAGGAACCATAGTCATTCACGACCATTAGATTGACGAAAGTAACGCAGGCGTTACATACCTTGCCCCTTGGTCCTCTATCATCGTGAGCAACGAGAAATTGGGATCGTAGACCCCAAGACCCAAAGGAACGAATCTAGACCGCTAGATCTCGGTTCAAATTACCCGTCAGCCATTGGATCTGGAGAAGCTACGTGGGGGTTAAGCGCAGGGGTAGGCCTGCGAGGAAGAGATCTGAGCCATCAGATCTGGAGCAGAAATCTCATAAGCCGTTGATCTCGGAAGGACATGTGTCAACATCCTGGAGAAGTCATCGGGACAACAGGGTCATTGGGGTTTTGTCGAGTCTGAGAATCGAGGTCGTGTGGTTCTCGAAATCCCGAGAACAGATCCTAAACGTTGATCTCGGCCGGACACGTGTCAACGTTCTGGGGAGTCGTCGGGATTTCACCCATCGGAGAAATTAGGAGTGTAGAACCGTTGGAATAGGAAGTCGCGATTCGCGAATTCTCGATAGGATCTGAGCCATCCAAACATCAAGGACACGTGGCAGAGGATCCCGGAGAGTCAGAGTTCAACATATCGGGGATTTCGAATACATAGAACTCTTGCCACCCGGAATCGCGATCCGCGATTTACCGATAAGATCTGAGTCGTCCATGCAAGGTACGCGTGTCGAGCATCTGGAGAGAATCGGGAATCGGGATATCGCGAGTCCCGGTTACATGTGTTCTATGTTATCGCAAATGCCGAAACCCCGATGGAAGGTTATACGGCGACAGTCATATGGTAAGTGGTCACATGGACCATGGTATAGCCAAAGGGGTAAACCCTCGCTGGAGTCAACGCCAAGTGATCCGGGAAATCCAAGTGAAAACCCCGACGAGATCCGAGCCGTCCGTTCACACGGGACAGGTGCCAGGGATCGGGCGCCGTCGGCACTTTGTTCATCGGGAAATCAGGAAACTCGTAGACAAGTGATATGTGCGCTTTGATATCGCGATCCGTGAAAACCCGATCAGTGGGGAACAACTGTCAGGACAACTGTCAACTAAACGGAGAATCGGGACTTCGACGATCGGGAACCCTGGGGGTGTATGCGCATTGTTGTTTGAAACCCCGTAGCCCGAAGGGATAAGGTTGTGGTCCCGGGAGTGGTCATATGAGTGGGAGTTGAATCGGGAAGGCTAGCACGTGACGGAGCGCATCGGGGATCGGAGAATCGCGAGTCCCATGGACATAAACATGGTGACATCGCAAACCCCGAAACTCCGACGGGAGCATATGACTGTGGTCATATAGGAACTAGTCATGTGGACTAGAGAGCCTATCCAGAGGGGGCTAAGACTAGAGAAGAAGCTCATAGGGAATCGGGGAATCGAGAGGACAGGGACTCTCGAAGGCGAAAAGTCCGAAACCCCGAACCCTAATATTGCATCGGGGATGGGAATATTGCATCGGGGATGGGTAGCTCGCTAATGCAACCTCCTGTAAGGGGGATTTCTCAATTGTGGGAGATTAACCCAAAAAAATTTTAAATTTTGATAGTGGGTGTGTTACAGTTATCCATACTTTTCTCTTCATTCCTCGATTCCTATGAAGAATTTAAGAGTTTTGCAAGTGGCTGGGGACAAATTGGAAACATTGCGGCAAAGTGAAAATGAGGTAAATGTATATTTTTTTTAAACCAATTTTTTGTTTATCTTTTTCCTTGGTTGGTAGAGGCGGGTCATTGTTTTAAAGTAATCACATTTAAGAGTGCATTGCAGGAACCTGTGCAGTTGAGGGAGTTTCATATTGATGCAACCCATTTTCAATTACCAAAGTCTATTGGGCAGTTGAAGCACCTGTAAAAGATTGAATTGAGAGACATTATCGAAACATTTTTAGAAGAATTATTTCATCTTTTCTCTTTAAAACACTTGAGACTTTCGACAAGAATGAAGAGTTTGCCAACTTCTTTGGAAAACTTAACAAAGATAAAGTATATTTCCTTGTCTCACTGCACGAATTTGCAAACGTTGCCTTCCTTCGGGAACATAACAAACCTTCAATATATTAACTTGCATAAGTGTGAAATGTTGCAATTGTTCCTAGAATCATTTGAGAATTTAATTCGACTTAAAAATATTTGTTTGGCAAGCTGTAGAAAGTTGAAAATACTAAGACAAACACTTGTTTGGCATGCTTGAAAGTTTCCCATTCATTCCATTCCATAATCATAACAAAAAGTTAAAACATTAAAACCTAAAACCATTCCATAATCATTCCATTACATAAACATTTAGAATAACATATTCTAAAACATTAAAACCTACTTAATACATCTATATTAAAATATGTGTTGGCTTGGCCATATTCTTAAAAATAAATTATTATTATTATTATTATTAAATCATAACAAAAATTTAAGATTGAAATTTATTTTTTCTCATAAACATTTCTCTAGAAAGTATTGGGTTTTAAATAACCAACTAAAAGCATATTAAATTTTCAACTATTTTAAATAAAAAAATTATAAATATACTAATAACTTACATATATTAAAATATTAAATCATAACAAAAATTAAAACACAATTTGTTAGTTTTAAATAACCAACTAAAAACATATTCATTTTTTTAACTAATTTGAATAAAAAAATTATAAATATACTAATAACTTACATATATTAAAATATTAAATCATAACAAAAATTAAAACAAAATTTGTTATTTTAGAGATTGAAATTTACTTTTTCTCATAAACATTTCTCTTGGGATGCATTGGGTTTTAAATAACCATATAACAACATATTATTTTTCCAACTAATTTGAATAACAAATTTGTAAATATACTAATAAATTATTATTGAAAATCACTTGATTTATTATTTAACAAATTAATTTGAATAAAAACTAAATATACTAATTACAAAGTTTAATTAGCCATAACAATTCATCCACCAATTAATTTGACTAACAAACTTATAAATACACTAATAACTTATTGAAAATCATCAAACTTATTATTTAACAAATTAACTTGAGTAAAAATTAAGAATACTAATTAGCTATCACAATTTATCCACACCCTGGAAACTAACAATTGATGTACAACATGCCATGGAAACTTTAATGTTTATAATGGAAATACAATTCCATAATAGGGAAAAAACCCAAAAATAGTATAGTAATGTAGCAGTTACAAAAGAACAAAGTAGAAGCCATATTGTGAAAGTGATTCTTGTCACCTACATTTGAACTCTGAATATATTAAGTACTAAGAAGAGTAAACAAAACAATAAGAAACAAATCTCTCACTGATAAAAAAAAGCATTGATTCAGAATGTAAATCTTAAAACAATTGAGATGTAAATATTTTTAGTACTTAATAGATTTGGAGTTAAGATGGATATAGGTTGGTTTATATATATTTGTATTTTCGATATTCTATTATTGTGTAACAAGTAGACTTAAAGTAGGAGCTTCCAACAATATGATGTTTACCATCATTGAGACCTTTATGCGAAGAATATGAAAAACTAAAGAAATCTCTCGTAGCCATGGAAATGCCCTGAAATCATCATCTCCATCACAAATCTGAGACACAACACATGTGTTGTTGAAAGAACCATTACTCCAACTCACAAGGTGGACATGTCTAGGATCAACCTTTATAAGCATAAATCCAAGTGCTTTACATGGTATGTATGTTACAATCTCTTCAATTTTAGGTTGTAGAATGCACATTGTTTCTCTCATTGCAATAACTATCACTCCTTATAGTTGATGGATCTCTTGACAAGATCAACTTTGATCAAGTGCCCCTTATGTTGACTTATTTGATATGGTCAAAATTGAGTGAATAATTTGCATTGCATGATTACCTTGATGTTTATGGGCATTGACTACAAAGTCGAGGTGTGTTCACATCCAATACTAACCAACCATTGACCACTATGTAGCCTCCATGCTACATCAACTTGTTTGATCAAAGTTGGTGTGTCTCCATTGGAATTGATGTTGGTCATTATTGATTGGTTGTTTGTGTCCTCTTGCATGATGGAATGTGGTTCTTGGAGCTTGCATTCTAAAAAAATTGCTCAACATGGTTGAACATGCTTCTTTGGTTCATCTAATGTAGGATTTTCCACTACCAAATTGTAGTCTTTCACTTCTCCTTAAGTTGATCTTGTATTTGTAACGACCACCGCCGTTACGACATCAAAATCTTGACGTACCATCGGTAAAAAAATTATTTTTCGCGTAGGGAAAATACATCAAAAAATAAGAACTACATCAATGACACATCTTCCAAACATTATTGAAACAATTTAAGCCATTAACAATCAATCATGTCGCAACCGGCACATCCATAATTTAGTAACGACATATAAACAACCATCATCAATTAATCAAGCGTAAGGGTCATCACCAATCTTATCATCATGAAACACATTTATTTCATGACGAGCAAGGGTTCTAACTAATCACATAACCATCATTCATCACATTAAATCCAAGGCGCAACCACAAATGTCCGATATATTCATAGCGCAAGATTCCAATCACATAAACACAATCTTCCGACATAATAAATTTTATTGAGCACTAGAAGACTAACATCAATACCATCATTAATTACATAAAATCCATTTGCGCAAGAAGTCTAAGTACTCGATCAAAAGCAACACATCATTCCAAGGCCACATGTAAAAACTACTTTATCATTCAGTAATCATTACTTAATCATTACACAACGTTAAAATAATTACAACCCATCCACTATTGCATTAATCATGCACAATTTAATCAACTTCAATTTGAGTTCGAGGTGCAAGAACAATATCTGCCTTAATTCCAGGAGCAAGGCAAACATAAATTCTCACTACGTGGCACAAGCAATCCAAGGTTTAATTCAATCCAACAATAAGACAATCAAGATGCACTATAAACTATAATTAATCCATCATACATTAACAATTTAAGGGCACGAGTAGTAATTGTTAAATCCACATCATACAGTATGAGTTATTTTGCGCAAGATGTCTGAGGTCTACAACAATCCTTCCTTTAATATTTAGTGCGCAAGAGGTCTATTACCTAGATCAACATTCATTTCATTATCATTTATTGCGCAAGGGTCTAATGTCTAACGCTTGTATTCATCACTAGTGTTATTCCCTTCACAAAATTCTCAAGGCACTAGGAGACAACAACCTTACATAACCAACAATACATCGTAAATAAATTCAAGGCGCAAAAGAATCTATCAACTTCATTAAGTATACATCACATCACTTTAATGGCACCAACGGAAATGACTTTAATTAAAAATATGCAAGAGATGACGAAGGCTTAAACAATCCTAAGTTGTTTGTGTTCTAAATGAACGACAGTAAGATAATCACCCATCATCCGTACCTCGCATTCCTTAAAGGCGCAAGAAATTCATCCATTATTCTAAGACGCAAGGACTTTGAGCTAGTAATTTTGGGGCGTGAACGAATAAGTACAAGTGGCACACAACCTTAGTCAAGGAGCGCGAGAGTAATATCCTTCTACCTTCTAATTCTCATCAATATCATTGTGAAAAGACGCTTGACACTTATTAGATAGTTACAATAGACCAACCTTAAAACCTCCCCCACAAGGTCATCATTAATCACCTATACCAACCTCGTACGGAAATGTTAATTAAACTTCACTAAAATACTAATGATTATTTAATCATTATAAGAGAAGGTAGTAAGGGTAACAATGAACTAATAATCATTGGATAATTAGAGATTGAGAACCTTAAGGATACTTAAACCCTTATGGTGTTCAATTAGGTTTACAATTAAGGAAAGAAAAATCTGTTCATTAATTTATTAAATAAAAGACACCTCATAGAAATATTAATAATAGTAAAACTTATTCATCCATCAATATCGATTGTCAAAATAGAAGGTTAACAAGTAGGATATCTAGACTTAGTGCCTTTGGGCCTGACGGGATATTTGATGCCACAAAGGGTTCAAATTTAGAATAAAAGTGTGCAGTCTGACAGGAAATTTGCTGCCACGAAGGGTTCAAATTTAGAATAAAAGTGTGTGGCCTGACATGAAATTTTACACTGTCATTAGAGGTTTTAAAAAAAAGGAAAACAACTTGCGGTCTAGCTGGAATGTAAGGCCACTTGGAAATAATGGAGTAAGCGCCAGTTGTAAGCGCTAGTTACAAGAGTCAGTTTAAAAGAGTCATTAGCGTAGTTGAACTCTACTTCACTGAATAGAGATTCCAGTTATCTGTGGTTTGCATGTCATAGACTAAGTAGTTTAGTTTCCTATATAAGAATGTAATCAGTCTTCATTAATCGATAGAGAAGTGAGAGTAGCTTCACCATGTGTTGTTTTCTCATATTTTAGGTTGGTATCAGAGAATTGGAGATCCGACTCTCTGAGGGGAGGTCCAAAGTATGAGATCTCTATTTGATTTGAGAAAAAAATCACTGGCGCCCCCCCTACCCAGTGTTAGAGAGCACCAACGCACTCACACTTTACAAGTTGGGAATTACGGGCTCCTAGCGCTCCCTTTGCATGCATTCAAGAGCGCTTAGCGCTGACACTCCTCCTTCCACATGAAAAAAGTGTTATAAAGTCACAACAATGCTCCCATCTCCGTTGACCAGAAGCGCTAGCGCCACAAATCATTCCTCCAAGGAGCGTCAAAGTCAATTTTTTTTGGTAATACATGAGGTTTTTTTTATAAGGAATGCATGAGTTAAAGTTTCGAATGTGTGAGCTTTGGTAGCATAAGTCTTATATTTGGAGCATTGAAAGTTGAAAAAGGGCTCCACGATATATTTTATTAAGTGGATATTTGAAAGAGAGTGCATCATTATTTTATTAAGTGAATATTTGTTTTATTAAAGTGTGAGGTGAAGTTTATGAAGTTTATGAAGTTTATTAAAAAAGTGGGTTTTAGTTTTGAAGTATAAACTTTAAAAAGTGGATATTTTGGATATTAAGGTGCATGCATGATTTAAAGGTTGATATATGCATGTGAGGTGGTGTTATGATTTAAAGGTGGATGCATGCATGATTTAAGTTGAGAACAGAGGTAGAATTGGATCAATGGATCCAAAGGTAGAGCGACGGACTACTCAGCATAGGAGAAAACTCAACAAAAAGTTGCATATCCTTGGTGATTCACTTGCAGAGACTAAATTGCAGTGATGGTGAATCCGCTAGCAGAGACCTACCTCAACGAAGCCAACAAGTTAGATGGCTCGAACTTCATTCACTGGAAATTCAAGATGCAGATGCTCATGGAGGGATATGGTGTCTGGAACATTGTGAAGGGAACTTAAGTGAAACCAGATGCGGCTTCAGGTGCGACAACAACACAGATTCAAGATTGGGAGAAGCGCAAAAACAAGGCCAAGGTATTGTTGCACATGTCTGTTAAAGATTGCATAATTCCACATATTAGAGAATCTACAACTTCTGTTGAAACATGGACAACGCTTAAAGCATTGTATGAAATTAGAAACAAAAATCGCATTTTGTTCCTGAAAACTAAATTGTTAGGCATTAAGATGGATGGAAATGAATCTGTTAGTTCATTTTTGGGTCACATTAAAGAGGTGAAAGACAAGCTAGTAAATATAGGGGAAATTGTTTCCAACACTGATCTGGTCACTATTACCTTAAATGGTATGCTAGAATATTATCATATGTTCATAACAGGTCTCGCAGCAAGGGAGAAACCTCCTACGTTTAAAGAATTGACAGGTATTTTGTTGCAAGAGGAAGAGCGGTGCGGGAATCTGAAGCCTCACAATACATATTTGGCATTGTGGTCAAATAAAAGATCCTCAAGAGGGAGATCAGGAGGAAGAGGTAGAGGAGGCAGTTCATGGCAGAGTGGCAGTGGCAGTTCATCGTAGTGAAGACAATCTCCAAGGCCGAATCAAGGTATGCAATCTAACAGGACTGAATCAAAGAGTTGTTTTTATTTTGGTCGACCTGGACATATTGTTAAAGACTATCATAAGAAGAAAAGTGATGAGACTAGGAACAAACCTAGAACACATTCAGGTCATTATGCAGAAAAATCGTCAAATCATGATCTCAGATTATTTATTGCTAGTGGTGATATTAGTGAACCCCCAAATTTTGAATCACGAGATTTTAGGCTGTTTGTGTCTAACGTTGCTTTATCTGCTGAAATAGATGATTCTGATGCTTGGTTTGTGGATTCTGGAGCATCAATACATATGACTTGTAATAAAAATTGGTATGTTAATTTTAAAGAAACACAAAATGGTGCCATCATATATCTTGGAGATGACCGCGCTCATCAGATCAAGGGATATGGAGACATTCCTGTGACATTGCCAAATGGTATAGTTCGTCACATTCGCAATGTTGTTTATGTGCCAGGAATAAAGAAAAATTTGATCTCTATGTCCATGATTACAGATCAAGACTTGAAGGTTGAGTTCTTCAAGAATTATTGCATAGTGAAAGATTTGTTGGACCATTTCCAAACTGTTGCAATGGGCGTCAGAGAAGGAGGCCTATACAAACTTGATGTTACCAGCAAAGCACATCACGCACTGACTTCTGCAACTATGCCAATAGATATTCTTTGGCATCAAAGGTATGGACACATCAATCATCCTGATTTATTGTTATTACAGAAAAAGAATATGTTTGAAGGACTTCCCATGTTAAAAAATGAGAATGTTGTGTGTGATGGATGTGCATTAGGAAAGATGCACAGAGATGAATTCCCCTCTAATCCTGATAAGAAAAAGAGAGATGTGTTAGATCTTGTGCATAATTATGTTTGTGGGCCTATGCAGACTAGATCTTTAGGAGGTGCATTTTAATTTCTGTTATTTATTGATGATTGCACTAGATACACATGGGTTTACTTCCTTAGATGAAAAAGTGATGTTTTCGATTACTTTAAGGAATTCAGAACCATGGTGGAAAAGCAGATAGGAAAATCCATCAAAATACTTCGTTCAGATCAAGGGGGAGAGTAAAAATCAGGGGACTTCAACAAATATTGCAAAGATCATGGAATCGTATAGCAGTTTACCATACCACACACTCCACAGCAGGACGGAGTCACTGAAAGGAAAAACAAAACTCTGGTCGAGTGTGCTCACAGTATGATGAAAGGTAAGAACCTCTTGAATGTTTTTTGGGATGAAGCCATAAACACTACAGTTTATTTAAAGAATAGAAGTCCAACAAGGTGTCTTGATAATGTTACTCCTTTCGAAGCCTTGAATGGTTCCAAACCTGGAGTTCATAATTTGAAAGTATTTGGGTGTAAAGATTTTCCTCATATTCCAAAGGAGAATAGGAGGAAATTGGATTCTAAAGCCATTAAATGTATTTTCATTGGGTATTGTTCTGAATTCAAAGCATACAAACTATTTGATCCTGCTACTCACAAAGTATTTGCAAGTAGAGATGTACTTTTCCATGAGAAGGAAGCAGGAAATCAAGACGACAACAATCATGAGGAATGGTAGAGACTTCTTGATGAAGGAGGTAAAGAAGAGAAACAGTAGCACCAACCCACACAGTAACAACCATCCTAGAAGCGACAACAACATCATCCCACACAACAACAACCATCCTCGTAGCGACAGCAGCAACAACAAGAAGGACTCAGTGGTATGGACAATTCAAGCAGTCACAACTCACCTAGAGTTGAAGACAGATATTCACAAAGTGGGGAGGAAGATAATCAATTGAGAAGATCTTCACGACAGGTTCAACTTCCTGAGAGGTATAAAGACTATGCCCTAATGAGTAGCATTTCAAATGTCATAGAACCCATGAGTTTTGATGAAGCTATGAACATGATGAATGGAGAAATGCAATGGAGGAAGAATATGAATCTATAGTGAAAAACCATACTTGGGAATTGACTGAATTTCCTAAACATAAGAAGCACATTGGATGCAAATGGATATACAAACCCAAGTTTAAATCAGATGGTAGTATAGATAAATATAAGGCTAGACTAGTGAAAAAGGGGTATTCACAAACAAAAGGTATTGATTATGTTGAAACATTTGCACCAGTAGCTAAATTGAATACTATTAGAATGTTAATTGCTTTAGCTACAAAGTACCATTGGAAGCTACACCAGTTAGATGTTAAATCTGTGTTTTTGAATGGTGAGTTAAAGGAAGAGGTTTACCTTACTCAACCTGAAGGTTTTGTGGAAAATGGGCAAGAACACTTAGTGTGTAAGTTAAAGAAAACATTGTATGGACTAAAACAGGCACCTAGGTCATGGTATGAGAAGATAGACTCTTTCTTTCTTCAACGGGGTTTTATGAGGAGCAAAAGTGATCCAAATATGTATACCAAATTTGATGAGAAGGGGTATATAGTATTGATTTTCTTATATGTTGATGATTTGATAATTGCAGGAAATGCATAGAATTTAATTAATGAAATCAAGGAGCAGTTGTCACAAGTATTTGAAATGAAATATCTTGGTGAGTTACATTACTGCCTAGGTCTTGAAGTTCAGAGAAATGCAGGCCAAACTTTTGTTTGTCAGAGTAAGTATATCAGAGAAATACTTGAGAGATTTAAAATGGATCGGTGTAAATCTTATATTGTTCCCATGCAGCAGAATGTGAAACTTTCTTGTGATGATATTTCGAAAGAGGTGAATGACATTGTGTATACACAGATGGTGGGTAGTTTGTATTATCTCACCACAACCAAACCTGATATTGCATATTATGTGAGTGTGTTAAGTCAGTTTATGGTGAAACCTCATGAAATCCATTGGAATGCAGCAAAGGCAGTACTCAGGTATCTAAAAGGAACAATGGATTATGGTATTAAATATACTGATGCATCTGATGTTGAGTTGACAGGTTACTCAGATTCTGATCAGGTTGGCAATCCGGATGATCGAAGATCAACCACTGGATATGCGTTTGGCATTGGATCTATGGTTGTTTCATGGAGCAGTAAAAAACATTTGATCTGGATTTTATGAGCAGAACGAAATGAATACAGATTATTAACAGGTGCTTAACACAAAAATAACAGAGATACAGTAAAAATGGTTTTCTATTAAATAACGAAATAAGCTGAAACTGTAAAATGCAGCGGAAACAAGCTTGCTGGAATGGTGGCGGCTTATCTCTGAGAAGAGATGTGACGGCAGCGTGCATTTGCAAGAAGAAGATTACAATGAGGCTCTGAAGGCCTTTTTACAATAAACAGGAATGCCAAAAGTCCTAGACATCCAAAAACCT
>CBVK0102549948.1:0-17491 GCA_900067695.1 Picea abies | reverse complement strand
GTCCAAACCCATCTCGTCCATGATCACCTTTGGCATGAGGTTGTGTGACACGCCTGAATCCAGCATGGTGTTATGTAAGGTCATGTCATGGACCCTGAGACTGACATAGAATGGGGGGACATCCTCAGTATCACTTGTGATATCCTCTACGCGCGGACCAAATAAAATAGCAAGTTGATCATCCTGGATGTTTAAAGTGTCGTGGGTTTCTCCTATTTTTATCATTTTAATAATCTGCTCCCAATACTCATCCTTTTTGATAAGTTCATTGAACATGAATTTTTTTTTGATATTGGCCATTTCATTCTCAAAGTTAAAGGGGGGAGAGACCCTTTCTACCTCTTTTCCATGCGTTTCCAGGCTTGTCTCTAGCGCTTTCTTCGGGTCCTCCTCCTTTGAATTTGCCTTTTCAACTGCAACCTTGGTCAGGTTGTTTGGCTTCAGGCGACTTGTGGAAGGGGTATCAACCATCGGTTTCCTCGTGGTATTTTTTTGCTAAGGTTTGGTAGGCACCTTCTTGCTCCTAAGGTTGTATTGTTTCTGAAATTGCATGAAGGCACCTTCTTGCTCCTAAGGTTGTATTGTTTCTGAAATTGCATGATGGCGTTGTGATAACCTTTCCTGAATTCTTTCATTTCCTAGGAGAGTGTGTCGTTAGTTTCAAGCATAACATCGTCATTTTTTCTCATGTATTTATCATGTTCTCCCTTCGTAAAAAAAATGTGCGTGTCCTTGTGATCTCCGCAATGCATTTGGTCTTGGAACATCTGATCAAAATCCTCATATGTGTAATTATTTTGGAGCAGAGGCCTTATTTGTTGGTCACCCTGGTATCTCTTCTCCCTCTATCTGATATGATGTACCTGACCCCTTATGAGTTTCCAATTTTTGAGCTGAGGGTCATGTTGTTCTCAGGAAGCAGGTCTGTTTCCCATGGACATTCTTTCCATCAGTTTCTCCATCATCTTCATCATCAATTAGAATTTGTCATTCAAGGACCAAGATGTCGATGGCTATGCATCTCCTTAGGGTTTCTTATCGCCTCTGTTGAATCTCTGTTTGATCTTCCCCGATGCCATCAAATTTACCTTGACTTCGATTGCATCGCTCATCATGGTGTCTAGATTTCCCTATCTTCTTTCTCTCAACAGGAAGGTGAAATCATTGTCAAAGGAATCAGTGTATCACAGCTGTGCAGCCCCAGGGGGTGGCTGGAATTGAATTATACACCCTCATGAAACATGTTGAGAATATTTTCACTGTCTCCTCCGACGCCCTCTTCATATTATTGTACTGCATCAACAGCTGCAAGGGGTTCTTCTTGTCTCCCCATCTAGTAATGAAAGACATTTCGAGTGTGGCGAAGTCTTGAATTCTTGATGCCAGAAGGGCTTTGAACCACTTCCTCACCTCCCTCAAAAGACTCTGCATGAAAAACTTCATTTTCGCGTTTTCATAGTCCACCTCCTCTAGGTCGAAAAAATCATTGAACCAATCCAGATGCTTTTGGGCTGAAACATTCCCTTCAACATCATAGAGCTTGATCCTCTAGCTATAATTCTGGGGAAAATCATGCAGTTGGTCTGACAAAATGAGGGGGGTGAATCTAGCAGCCATGGCTCTATGAGGGTTAGGGATTTGGGGGATGTTCTTAGGTATCAAAGCTTGAAACCTCTTATGGTCGAAGACTATATCGTCCAAACTGGTTTCCGACTTAGACCTGAACAGGGTTTGCTCAAACATGGAGTCAAACTCAAGGTCATCAATGCTTTTCATGCCGTCTTTGGGTAAGGACAAGCTTATGTCTAGGTAATAGAATGGTTCTGATGCTTTCTCCCTAGTCATGTGAAGAAGTTTCTCAGGATCACACACAGTCTCTACAAGGTTTGGGTCAAGATTTTCTTTGGTATAGATCGTCTTTAGAGATAGGGTTCCTGAATCACACTACTTTGTGCTACTTTTCTTTTTGACTGGAGTCGCTAGGGTAAATATTTCAGCCAATATAGATGTTTGTCCCTTTGTTACCCCCAGGGGTCAAAACTATAACTTTAGTCGTTCTCCCAGGGAAAATTTGTTCAATTCCATCCCCGACAATGACGCCAGAATGTTAGCTCTCTATAAAATTTGTTCGGCTGTGAAAAAAATGACAAAGGAAACCTACAAAACAACTTTGAGACCTGAAACTAGCCTTTTTGGACCTGGAGAGGACTCTCTTGGAAAACTTTGTCTCGATACAGGATATGAATTTAAGCTGTCGAGTAGATTTAACACCTTTAAATAATAATTTCTGGTTCTATTGGCAAAAGAAAGTAAGACCTTGGGCTATGGAGTCGATTTAATAAAATTATAGAAACAAATGACTTGGTGACTGAGCTTGAGAGGATAAAGGCTAAGTAAGCAAAAATTTTCAGTTTAAAATCGTTGTGTGTGGCGAGGGAAAAAACACATGAAGCAACTCAGAGCACCGCTGAGGATGAATTCATAGTTAACTTAGAGGAAACACAGTTTGTCTAAATGGAGCGAATCTAGGGCGTTGCGTAGTGAATCCTGGGTTCAAAATTATGTTCCGATTCAGACAGAAATAGATATGAATAAAGAATACAGGAAGTAAGTACAGAAATAAAGGAAACAATACATCCAACTACTATAATTAGAATATTTTCATCAAATCTTCGAGACTTTTGCATTAAATTTCGATTGAGCTCAAAACTACTTTCAGTAGTCACTCTCTACAATAGTTTTTCCAACCAACCTGACTTACATCGAAATGAAAACATATATAGGCTAGGGAGCCACTTGGGATACCCTTCTCTCTAACTACTGTTCCTAGAAATTAGGCAACTGATAGTTCTCTTGTTAGATGACTCTTCGTATGACACTTTTCCAGTAATAAAAACCAACTGTATTCAATCTCATCGTAACCAATCGTCTTGACATGGTGGTTCAGTTATCAATGATATCTCTTCATGGGGAGAGTTATGTGTCGATATCTTCCTTTGACAGGGTATCCGAACAATCAAGTGCTCTGTCAGACTCTCGCCATCTAATGTAACAACCTTGATTTCTGCCACATGATCATTTGTTGGAGTGCATACGTGGTGAGTGACTGTGGACTATCACAGTCATTATCAAAATGACAACACCGTTTGAAAGGTGACACCTTTTTCAAAACTGTTAAAATATGCACCACATTTTAGAATACAAGAATGAACTCGGTTAATCATGCTTCTTCTGCATGCTGGCAAGATCCGCGCGGACTTTCTCCCTGACCACTTCACATTACCTGAAGTGTTTCGCATTCCTTTCTTTTGACATCCTCTGTGTTTTTCACAGCTGTATTATTATGTCCTATGCTTCCATGAGCTGTCTCTTGAGCCACGTCACATTTCCTTCGCGGCCTTGTGATGATGACACTTCAAGGGTCTTTGCTGCTAACTATTGTCTTAGTTCCTATTTTCTTGGTCAAGCTCGATGATAGCGAGCTGTGCTTGTTTTAGCTATTGAGATGGTTCACAAACATCTGTGGCTTGGGTATCTATTCTCATCATCCTGCTCCAGCTTTCTTGACTTATACCTTCGATGGATTCCAGCCGAACGGTGCGCATGAGAAATTCTTCGGTGATCGACTTTGTGTGCGTTTCACTTGGGACTTGGGCTTCCCTAGTCTCCTTGTTCTTCCTTGGCCTTCCCTGTCTCCAAGGTATTTGATGTTGGGGGGGTAGGGCTTGCAACGTCCTTCCTTCCTGTGAAGCCTTTCCCGCTCCAACCTCCACGCGATGTGATATTATCCTTTCCACAGGCAGAGGGAAATATCCCTTTGGATCCTTAGGGATGCCTGCTGTGAGAAAAAACTAATCCCAACTGCTTCCCACCCATTTTAACTCCTCAACTACCAATAATTTAATCAGCGAGACATGAGATATTTTCATTTTCGGCTGATCAACTTCATCCCAGGCACTGTTCGCCATCTCTCAGAGGCTCTGGTGTAAGAAAAAGGGAATATTTAATGGTCTCCGTCCCATGAAGTGCATGAAAAATCTAATGTGGTGCGAATGTACTATGTTGAACCTCCCCTCACAAGTGAAATATTTCCTAATTACTCCAAGGAGTTTCTGGAAAGGTTCCTGCAAGTGTCTACTCAGAACGCCTGTCTCAACCTTCCCACCTAAACAGTCTTGCTTGATGAAGTCTTCATAGCACCACATGTCCAAGGACATGCCTTTGAACCACCTTTCTCCGTGCAGAGGGATCTCTGTTGCGGTCGACAAATTTTTTTTTGTTACATGGATAGTGACACCCACAATCACCGCGTGGAAACCATCAAAACTAAGTGCGAACTGCTAAGTTAGTCTCATATTAAATCCTTGGATTTTCCTACAAAAATACATGCATCTGAACTGTTCAAATGACGCTCTGACCTCCAGATATTCATTTATCAATGTCAAGATTCTGGGCTCAGGCCCAACGCTTCTTCCACTTCGTGCACCTTTCCTTATGCTCTGGGAGGTTTCCATGGTGCAACTCATACTTGTTCTGTGTGCGGTGGATTCGATACGGGCCTGAGGCAAGAATATCGATCAACCTGGGATTGTAAGAAGCATTACATAGTGCATAAGCCTGCCTGGTAACCAGAATGTATGCAAAAGCACCATAATTTATAGTAGAGTGGGCAAGAGGTGGAATCATGTCGAGGAACATTGAATTCATGGTGGCTGGAGGTTTTGAAGAAAAATGAAGATTTTCCGTAGCACATTCATGTGATGAGTGCACTTCGGGGCATGTAAAGTACAACTGATAAGGGTCACAGAGCATACGTGATATGAGCACTGTGATTTTTCATTCTTTCATCCCTCATAATGAGCTGATGATGGTCATTTCACTTGCCGATGTGACTTCTATTTAACAACTTGCCTCGACCCTCAACATGTAAAAATTCCTTTCTGATAGGACCCAACTCTTTGGGAACAAAATCGTACCATTTACACATGTTTTGACTCTGACATCCCTTCCCAACTCCAAGGGCCAATCGACCACTTGATGACCTCGACCCCTTTGTTGTTCACTACCTGACCTCACATGCTTTGACACGCAGACCATGAATCAACTAAGATTGACTCTTACTAAAAATAAAAATGACGACGCTAACAGAGACATTGAGGGGTGCTTCTCATGATCCCACTACATTTAGCTCATCAACAAAGCCATCCAAATCCTCTACTCCACCACATGGTCCTCCTCCTCCTCCTGATTCTTCTCCACATGATTCGATTGCATCAACTACTGTTCTTCTTGCTTCCCCTCCACATGTATTTGAACCTACATCCACATACAATGCTCCTCCTCCTCCTCCTCCTGCTTCCCCTTCACATGTGTTTGAACCTACATGCACATTTGATCCTCCTCCTCCTCCTCCTCCACATGTGTAACCATATTCCACTGATCCTCCTCCTCCTCCTCCACATGCGTCACTGTATTCCACTGATCCTCCTCCTCCTCCTCCATTTGTGTTACCATACACTGATCCTTTTATTTCTCCTAGTCCACATGTGTCATCATCCATCGATCCCCTTCCTCTTCCTCCACATGTGTCACAAGATTTTGATGCTTTGGACACTATGTTCACATTGGGTACTGCTGCACATATTTGATGACATTTATAGAGAGACATTTGATACTGCACTTTTGTCGACATTTATTTCTGACATAATTGTTCTTGATAGAGGCCCTACCTTTGGAAATAGAGACATTGATGCATCTGGCTTTGGTGGTGGACCTAGGTAGTAGTGGTACCGATTGGCATGTATATTGATTGTCTTATAATTGACTTGAGATCTATATATAACATGTTTATTGTAGATTTTGTTGAGATGTATGTTTGACATGTATATTTATATGTATATTGCTCATGTATATTATGTTTTTCATATAATGTTGTGGTTGTAGTTCTTTGATTTATAAAATGTATTATGAGTATGCTAATGACGAACATTATCAATGGTTTCTCTTTTTTTAAGTGAAATATGATATGTATCACTCATTTAACTTTACAGTTGCCATATAATGTTTAACTTTACTTTTATGAAATATTCGTTTAATTTGGATTGTGATTGCAAAAAGTTATAACCAATAATGCCATATAATGTTTAACTGTTCTTCAAGGTGAATTGTTTGTTGTCCAACAAAATACAATATGTTGATTAACGTGTTTAGAAACAAAAATACTTAAATATGATGAGTGAAATGATTTTGATTTGAATATTTATATCTTTTTCATATATTATAATAATAACATTATAACATAATTATTCACTAATAATAATAATAGCCCCCAGAGTTAGCTCAAGCGGTCTTAAGCCAGACGTGATATCTCTCCCCCAGTGATCAGTTGGGGAGGTCACAAGTTTGACTCTCTTGACCCCCTTGGGGTGAGGCTCCATAATCAGGGTCGACAATTTACTCCATTTACCATCCATGGATCACGGGGAAGTACTGGGAGGATTTTCTGTGAGGATTTCCTTGGAAAAAATGATGATGTAATAATAATGTTATTTATTTATTTATTTATTTTATTATTCAAACATTACAAGAAAAAGTTACAATATGTTTGTTTACTAAAATAACAATTATTATATTTTATTAATATTTATTTTTTCCAAAGATTTTATCAATTTATATTATCCAACTATTATAATATATGAAATTTATTTAATTAAATTTAAAATACTAAATATAGAGGATAATAATACATTTTGATCTGTACACTTTAGATGAAACAATTTCACAATTTTTTACTCTAATACAAACTTTATGAATCTTCTATTAAAAAATAACATCACCCAACATTTTATAATTAGTATTTTAAGAATTAGTAAAATTGACAAAATTTTCTATACTTTTAGATAAGTATGGATTATTAAATTTTTCCTTAATTTTGACTAGGCTCTAGAAAAAGTCTCTTTTAGAATTTCCATGTCCTTCCTATATTGACACTTATTTCAAGGAGAATGTAAAAAAAATGATTAATATGGGTTTATATGATTATAAAACTAAATGATGGAGTGGAATAGGTGAAGGTCGTGATAGTTGCACTAGTTAAGGTGCGGGATGCCATCAAAGTTGGTAATTCCAACACCACAAGTGTGATTCCATAACTCATAGATGTTGCACAAAGTTATTTTGTCGGAATTTTCCTTAGAAGTTCCATCAAAGTAAGTATATATTTATTTGAATTTTGATTTTTTCAAACAATAAAATTTTTGAGGTTTGAATATTTTTTAATATCTTCATTTTTTGTTAAATAAAATATAATTTAAAATAAATATTTACTATTGTACGTAACAAACTTTGTGATATCTCAATTAATTCTTAGTAATTCAAAGGTTAACATAAACATATTTTAATACAATACAACATAAATTTGCTATAATAAACGATAAATATGACAACAAAAATATATCAAAACCACATCTTATGCTTGTGCTATTTAATGTATTTTCAATATGGTGGTTGTAAATGGTTGTTAGCTTTTCATATCCAACACAATTATAAAATGAAGAAAAAAAAACATAATTGTCCATTATAGATACCCATAATAAAATGACACATAATTTCCCCACCACTTGCATGATCTCTTGTATCTTTCCAATGATGAGAAGTACACTTGCACGATCTCTTGTATCTTTCCAATGTAACCTAACTTCCCCTCTATTAGGTTTTGATCACAGTGGATAACATGACTAGATTGGGCGAACTCGACCTCCACTCCACAATCTTGTGTGATGTGTCCATCATTAACATACTTAGTGTGAAAATGATGTCCATATGCCCACATAGATGGGAACAAATTCACCTATAAAAATGTGAACAAAGGATGGTGTCATATGTCTAATAATTGAAGCATTATAAAAACATAATACGTGTTACAATCCAAATGTGGAATATTATAAATAGAATGTGATACTCAGAGAGGTTATTACAGAGTTGTTGTACCCGATCCCTATATTAAGCGCACATCTATATCTTCTCCACATGAGTTATGACCAAACAACACATATTTTTCTTGTATCTAGTCAACCACCCAATTGTTGGGACATATTTTTCTCATATTTTCTTTTAAATGATTAGGATAAGGCATGCTTCTACAATTCAACCATCTGGATGCTTTCATGTCACTGCCCCATTTCCTTCTTTTCTCTTTATACAATGCGACCCATGGTCGCATTGCCTCTGCATTGTAAAGAACAAATTTATTGATGACATCTATTTCTAAATTCGTTGATGTATACAAAAATTAAAAACGAATAGAATGAGATCAAATTATATTATCAACTTAAAGAACAAATTTATAAATGACATCAATTTCAAAATTCATTGATGTATACAAGAATTCAAAACAAATAGCATAGGATGAAATATATATTATCAACTTCAATGTAAACAATTTCTTTGTGCTAAATTGACAAAATATAACTGACTTACTCTTTATCAAGCACATTTTTCCGTTCATTTGGATTAACTCCCCTTCCCTTTTGTCCGCATCTTGATGGTCATCCCAAACGACTGCCCCTATTGTGTCCTTGATTTTCTTCATGTACTCACTAGCATAATAGAATGACTCGTAAACTATGTACCCCTATGCCATAGAGCCCTCTGGTTTTTCCCTTTGTTGAACAAACCCCTTCAATTTTTTCATGTACCTCTCTAAGAAGAACATCCAACGACATGAGAGCACCCCAACCAGTTCAACCTCATCAGGTAGGTGAGTTAGAAGATGTAATTGCAAGTCATAAAACTCATGGGAAGTTCCTTCTCAAGCATACAAACAATCTCAATTATCTCTTGACGCCACCATGGAATGCTAGCCATATGAATCTCCCTTGATGTGATCCAATGTAAAAATGAAAATAATTTCGATATGGCATGTCACAGGTCCTGGGGGAAGTCATGGTTCACACAACCATGCATGAGAAAAGGATAAGGAAACTACAAAATAGACACACACATCATTAATTTCCACAAAACTGTGAGTGCATAACATATTTTTACCGACGTCAGTATAGGATAGGAATCATGTATTCAACATACATACCGTTAGAAGGTTCAGATGGTCATGTGATTTTAACCCCAACAAATTCCCTTCTATGGTGAAACAACATTGTAGAGTCGACCCATATAAAGAATGTTCCTTCACACCCAATATAACATCCTTTGCCATAGAATGATCATCTTTCTTCAAAATCCATGGGACATCACCTTCTTTAAAAGACCAAGAGGGACCAACCTCTCCTATAGTTTCATTTCTTGGCCAATGTATCTTTTTAATATTTGAAGCAATGAGATCTCTCCTAATAGCCAATGTGTCACTTTTATTCCATGATATGTGCCTCCATAAAAAAGATGAAACATTTTTGAATATATGCATGGGATCTACTAAGTGGCCAATCTTAAGATTCTCCCAATATGGAAGTTCATAAAATACATATTTCCTTTTCATTCCAATGGGAATTTTCTCAACATAGGTTTCAAAAAATTCAGGATCATCAAACATAGGTTCCCCATTTGAATCAAACCATTATTCCATTCCCTTCACCTTCTCTGTTTCATATGCCCTATTCCAATCTACCGATGTCATTATTTCAGGTCTCTGGGTTCTCTTATGGGAGGAATACCCTTGAATAGTTGTACACCAACTTTCGTAGGTGTTTGGACCACCTAGCCTTTATAGAAGCTCCATAACATTTACATCCATGATACCATTTTGTTATAATACCTGTGATGTTATTGTATAAACAACATGTTAGTGTCAAAAATATAGTTGCACCAAATGAAGTATGCCAAATAACATTACAAATATAAACAAATCAACGAACATTCTTACTAGAGAAAAATCCCAGTCCAAGATAATCGTGCGTGGTGTATGCACATATGCCATACAATGTAAAATACCTCTCCATTGGGATGGTTCTTGATACATCATAAACATCTATCCCTTCCAAAATTACTTAAATTCAACAATCAATGGTTGGAGGTAGACATCCATTCTCTTTACTTGTCTTCTACTCGGGACTATAAGAGCCAACATACGATGCTTATTCTTCATGAACAACCATGGGAGGATATTTTTCACTACAAAGAGAACACCTTTTTGTGGAGGTTTTTATAGAACCTCCCCCAAAAGTTCTTCCCTTAACTGTTTATAGCAAAGGTTGTTAGCGGAGGTGGGCGACCAGAGGTTTTTGTAGAGTTTTTTATTTTTAATTTTTTTTTTCTAGTGCACCTTTATGGTACAAACACAATGGTACACACCTAAAACATAACTAACTAGAACTTAAATGTTCAAACACACCATCACTGTTCATAGAAAAGGAAACCAACTGTAAATTTTTGCGGAGGATTTTTTCTCGGTGTTCTTGTAAGGTATATAGGCATTGATCACTTCATGAACAATACAAAACTGGTGCATCCATGTTCCAATAACACCACCATACTTTATAATAAAATTACATGCACCAAATAAATTGCACCGGTGCCGTTGAAAAATATGCATCATGCCGTTCATGAACAATACAACATCGACATGTCCATGTTTCAGTAGCACTGCCATACTTTATAATAAAATTACATGCACTGAATAAATTGCACTGGTGCTATTGAATGGTACACCCGGTGCATCTTTTCGTCTAAAGGTGCACCGTGGTAGGGTAAATAATTTTTTTTTCCAAACAATTTTCATTATTACAATGCATCCCGTGCTTCCAAACTCTAAAACAAGCACCGATGCTCACCTTTCTTCCTAAGACTCCTTGTTTTTGGTGTTCTACACTTACTAGTATAGCTCCATTGGTGGATTCCACACATTTCCAAATTTTGGAAATTACCATGAATTTTCATTTCCTCTCAATGGTGAAACCATGCCTCTTCAAGATAGAAGAGACCAGGTAAATTATTTAATACCTTTCCATTTGCATTTTCATCCAATAAAAATTAGAATTTATCTTAAAATTTCACATGTTTTTCAATTTTTTTTTCTTTTTTAACGCGGTGCACCTGAACGGTTCAGATCACCCTAAAGTGGTGCATACTATGTTAACTACACAGTGAGAATCACCTCTGGTGAATACGGTGTTAAATACACAGTGAGCACTGGTGTTGGTGCATCCATATATGTTCGCATCGATGTCGTTCAATCTAGTGCACCACGATAAATTACTAAAAAAGAAAGCGGTGCGTCCTTCATAATGCCTTGACACTAGAACAAATTCAGCTCATACACACACCGACCCATTACACTTCATTAACCACACCACTAGCTCAATGATTATAAAATTTAACCTAGTAGTGCACTAATTTTAACTAATTGCACCGTGGCGTACTAGAAAAATAACGCCCCGACACGTAAATGTTCAAACACACCGCCATACTTTATTAAAAAGTACACACACCAAATAAATCACACTGGTGCTGTTTAATATTACACATCGGTACACTTCACTTAATTAACTGCACCACTAACATAATGATTTATAAAATTTAATTTGGCGGTGCAGCCATTGTAATCCAACACATTGGCACTGTATAGTGAGACATCTCATTAAATGCCTCGTTCCTAATGCAATCACATTTACAATGCATCTAGGAATAAAAGGATGGTGCTCCATTATCACGGTGGTAATGACGGGTTAATAATAACACCTCGCATCAGATCGTTGTGTCGTTTTGGTGGACGCTCTATAACTGGTGATGTCGACAATAGAAAATAATGTTAAACAAAATGTTAGTGCTCCAATAGGATGGTAGCATCGATGCGTTTATATTAACACATCACACTGTGTGAGTTCAAATTCAATATTTTCACCGGTTGGGGCGGATGGATCAAAACAACGCACCCATAATGTAAAGAGCATGGCACTGGGCCAAATTTTCTCAAATTTTTAGCATAGTGCATATTATGGTAAGCACCACTCAGATACTAGGAAGTGTGCCGATTGACATAAATTCATCGACATGTTCTATTAATTGAATGCACCGCCAAGTATTTGAAACATGTTTCCTTCGCAGTGCATCAAATAAATAAAACACACCAGAAATGTGTACTACAACACAATGAGAAAAATACATAATAATTTACCATCTCGGTTCATTTTATGGGATGCCTCGTCACCGACGTGTTATAATATAAACACACAGGTATCAACACACAGGTGTGTTACTTTAAACGAAACACACTGGTGCGGTTAAGTAATTTGGACCAAGTAAAATAGTTTAAAAATTATCATTTCGGTGTGCATTGTAAAACACACTCGTTAATGGTGCATCATGAAAAGGAAACATATCGGTTAAAAGCATCCGATGCACGAACTAACATAGAGAATCAATGCATTTAATATAACCCAAGACATCACATGGTTTAAGACCATCCCTTAACCCGTGCACTATATATCACAACACACCACTATAGATATCGATGCTTGACTAACAATTATGCACCGGTGTGTTATATTTAATAGATGTTTGTTTGATGCCTTATGTATGATATGGAACACCGGACGCGGTGCATGTATATTTGTTAAGAGCACCACTTAATTTTTCACTTTTGTTTTTGCAAACTGAAACTATTTTTAGTTTTTGATAAATACAATTTAGTTATATATGTTAGTATTTTATATTTTAAATTCATTTTATCTCTATATATATATGTTCCTAAAAGGGATTTTATGTGAATTATATATGCTGACGATGCCGAGCACAACAACCACACCAGTAATAATAACATCCAAAAGAAAAATAATTCAATTCACAATATACATATGCAAACCTCCCGAATTAAATTGTGTGGAGGTTTTGTTTTGTGGAGGCAAAAACATAGGACACTCTTCATTGCCTCTCATAATTTAGTGCATGGAATCAATCCTCTACCACTTCCTCAGTTCTCTACCTCACATCTCCTCCTTCACGGGCTACTTAACTTTCTCCAAGATACTGTCCTCGTCATTCTTGTAGCCATAATATGAACTAGTGTCAATTCGCTTATAGATCGCATACCTACATCTCCTCTTCTTTTCCTTAAGGGGGATTATCGAATATATATTTGAGGATGGGGAGTAATTTCGTAGCCCCAAGGTATCTCTAACCAGGGCCCTTTCCTGTGGCACCGAGCACATCAACTTCATTCCCTTCCAAGTCCGTCATCTTGGCCCCTACTTTGGCATAATTAGGACTGTCAACTTCTACGATTGGAGCTTCCCAGTGACCCTTTACCTTGTTCAACAAGAAAGGATCCTAGTTGATGTCTTAATTATAACACTTTGTTAGCCTACATATTGACCTAATCTCCATATTTTATATTTAAAAAAAGTTAAGAAGCACATTTGGAAAAACAACCAATGATCCATAAGATTTGTTAGCATGTCTTATCGCTAAATATTAAGAATTTCCTTGGCCTCAGCTTTATCCTCCATGATATTCCCACCCATGTACTTACTAATAAATTCATCGTGTTTCTTCTTCTCCACAACCATGCGCTCGATCACTTTTTCATCTAGAAGGGGAACGAGGGCAACAAAATCTTGCTCTTTTTGCTATTGGTTTCCCTTGTCCTGCTCTCCCATTTCTTCCGCCACATCGTCATCTTCCTAGAATAGGACCGTCTTAATGAAAATGAATTCATCTCTCTTGATCATCAACCTAGCTTGCCTCTAGATAAAATTGATCCTCTACTACTGCCTCAGTGCTCTAGCTTGCATCTCCTCCTCCATGGGCCACTCAATTTTCTCCAAGATATTGTTCTTGTCATTGTTGTCGCCATAATAATTGGCATCAATTTGCTTATAGTTCACATACATAGAAATCCTCTTCTTCACCTCGCCGAGCTTATCGAATAGGACTTTGACATTAGGGTGGAATTTCCCAACCACACTTGTACAATTGGTTGCTGGAAGATTGTAACATGCCATCTTCCAACAATCAATTATACAAGTGCAAGTAAGAAATTCCTCCCTGGTGTCAAAGAGATATTTGATAAGCCCCCCAAGGCGAAGAAGATGAGGTCTAGCTATGCGATCTACATGATAATTGATGCAAGTTATTATGGAAATAACGATGATGAGAAAGGTATCATGGAGAAAGTCGAGAGGCCCGCGAAGGAGGAGATGCAGGCTATAGTGCGAAGGGAGTGGAAAAGGATTGAGTCTATCTAGAGGGAGGCCAGGATGGTGATTAAGAGTGGCGAGGTTGTTTCCATTAAGTTGGTCCTATTCGTGGAAGATGAGGATGTGGTCGAATAAATGGGAGAGCGGAACAAGGGAAACCAACAATAGAGAGAGTGAGAGTTTGTATCCCATGTGCCCCTTTTGGATGAGAAAGAAATTGACCACATGGCTGTGAAAAAGAAGAAACAAGATGAACTTCTTAGTAAGTACATGGGTGAGGATCTCATGGAGGAGCAAACCGAGGCTAAGGCAATTCTTAATATTTAGCGATAAGACATGCTGGCAAAGATTATGGACCATCAATTTTATTTCAAAATGTGCTTCTTAAATTATATTAAATACACAATATGGAGCTTAGGTCAACCTTGAAGCTAACATAATTTTATAATTAAGACATCTACCAGGGTCCTTTCTTGCTGAACATGGAAAAGGGGCACTAGGAAGCTTCGACCGTAGATCTTGGTAGTCCTAATTATGCCAAAGTAGGGATCAAGAGGATGGACTTGGAAGGGAACAAAGTTGATGTGCCTGGTGCCACAGGAAAGGGCCCCGTTTATAGATATTTTGGGGCTACAAAATTCCTCCCCCTCCCCAAAGAGATATTCAATAATCCCCCTCGAGGCAAAGAAGATGAGGTGTAGGTATGTGATCTACAAGAGAATTGATGCTAGTTCATATTATGGCTAAAGGAATGACGAGGACAATATCTTGGAGAGATTCAAGCAGCCCGCAGAGGAGGAATGTGAGGCATAGCACTGAGGAAGCGGTAGAGGATCGAGTCCATGTGCTAAATTATGGGTTGCACCGAAGAGTATGTTTTTTTCTTTGCAAAGCAAAACCTCTGTAAAATTTTAATTGTGGAGGTTTTCATACATACTTTGTCAATTAAATTGTTTCTCGATGCATTTTTACATAACAACCGTTCTGGTGTGATTTCAATCGCACAGGTGCGCTATAAAAAATATAGCACACATGTATATTGTATTTTTTAAAATCATGTTGATGTTGTAACTGTTTGATTTATAAAATGTATAATAAGTACGCTAATGATTTCTTTGTTTTTAAATTAAAGTTAAGATGTATCACTTATTAGAATTTAGAGTTTTCATATAATGTTTAACTTTTGTTTTATGAAATCGTTTACTTTGGATTGTAATTGCAAAAACTTAAACTACTAATGCCATATAATGTTAAATTCATCTTCAAGGTGAATTGTTTAATTTCCAGCAAGATACAATATGTTGTTTAAACATGTTTACAAAGAAAAAATACTTTTATGAAATGTTATCTTCTCATTTATTTTATTAATAACATTATAATAATTGTTCATAATTACATTTATAATTGTTATATTTATGAGTAGTGATGGTACAAATATCTCCCATATTGGGATTTTTTTCTTTCTTTCTTCAATTATTATATTGGGATGACTTATGCCGAGTGTCATATTAGACTACAAAATGCACCTCAATTTATATTAATAATATTTTTTTTAATAAATGCATTAATAGAATCAATATGTTTTTTTTTTAGTTTGTAGGAAAAAATGTCATTTTAAAAAAAATGATTGTGTTAAAATTTTATTGCAAAAACAGAGACATGTATTTTTAAATTATGATACATGTTACACATAAAATATTAAAATAATAGGAAGAAATAATATTTTTGTAATTTGTTTTTTATATATATTTGGAATTAATAAAAATATATCTATAAATGCATGCAATTCATCAAATAACAACATTGATATAAAATCATATATTTTGAATCCATAGAAATAGATTTATAGATGCATGCAATTTCATCAAAGATGATTCTGTGTAAACTATTTAAAAATGTTGTAAAAATGAAACACATTGACAAGTGATTTGGAAAGGATGAATTTAATCAGTTGATTTATGCAATCCCAACCACCACCATGTTTTTTAAGACAAAATAAAATTTGACATAAAGTCATTATATAATGTGGACATATGATACTTTCCCTCCCAAAAATTTTAATTTTACATAATGTGCATGCATCCTATGACATTAGTGTTCTATGTAAATTCTACAATTGCTAATATTCATTCTTATATTTTTTGTAATCATGTAATCAAAATCATTTTATTAACACATATGTATTATCAAATAACTAATATACAACTGTCATCCATCATCCACAATTAATCCTAAGAGATCCTTAAATAAGTGATGCTTTCCATATTCCCTTTGTGAGCCTATTTGATATTATAGGGCCCTTTGCATCATGAATAATCCATAAAGCATCAAATTTAAGGGAACAAACATTATTTTTCACATGTGAGCCATATTAGGCCCTAATACAATCCATAGTGTGCAAATCTTATAATGGCTAAGGTCCATTATTAATATATAAAAATACAAAATATATTAAGCAAACTCAATAAATAAAATAAACAAAAGTCCATGTGTAGAAGTAATAACGAGCTTAGTCCCCATCTTTGATGCAATGATTGTAACATGCAACCAACCATTTTATAAAACTAATGTTGAATTAAGCAATACATTTACATTAGTTCCATTGAAAATCCAAAAATACAATTACTCAATCATCGTTTTCTTACTTTCCAAGGGGATGTCTAAAGGTAGACCCAATGCAAGGCGTTTTTGATGAGCCGCTGGTGGCATACTGTTATCCACAAATTTGGTCATTGTGATGATGTCATGATGATGTCATGATGATGAAAAATCAAGCTCTTTACCAAGAATACTTTCCTGAGAAAAGTTACAGTTGTCTTCTTCCATAAATCACATTGTGAAACATGTTCGCAGGCTACTTATATATTCTCCTACGAGAATGCCTGATTCTCGCAGGCTACCTTAAGCTGAGGTACGGAATTCTCACACTGTACTCATGGTTAGGGTGCGAACATGCTCTTAAAAGGGGAAGAAGATAAAGATCTCAAACCTTATAGAAGGGAATCTTCTAGAAGGATGAGTTGGCTTTCGAATGGTTATTCAAGTACTGGCATTCCAGATATCTTGGGATCATTCCCTATCCAAATAACTAATCTATCTCTTCCTATATATTGAGGAGATTTCTCATGGAAAGGGTGAAGTTGAGTTAGAATCAAGCTAGTAAGAGATTGATTGGGGAATTAGTGCAAGACTGTATGGAGGACTGATGCTACAACAACAAGAGACAACATCAAGGTCATCATATGTGGTTGATTTTCTTCATGCATGAGCAAGTGTGTGTGTCAGAGCTAGGAGCCATCGAAAGGAGACCTATGACATCAAGGATCAGGTTGTAAGTTTCACTT
>CBVK0102549946.1:0-10131 GCA_900067695.1 Picea abies | reverse complement strand
TGGAGTAGGAAGAGAGACACACTCTCCAAAAGCTCAAAAACACACAATAGTATCTTGAGTTAGGGAGTGTAAAATTCCATTGGCTGCATATTGTCCTGGGAAGCCCTTATAACACAAGGGTCAAGCATTAGGTCGCATTGGTGTTGGCAGAGATACTAACCTGCTTTGTTGACATCAGTGTAGAGATTGCACGTATTACGGGGATCACTCCGAGGTATACCCACAATTATGAGTGGAAGCCTTTGAGTTGGTTTCGGGCTTGATACCTTGCCCTTGCATGTGGATCGGACTAACGACTGTTTCCCCAGGCAGTACTGTTTTCTGTGGTGACCTTAGTGGCCTATCTCTCTAGGTACTTACCCAAGGTGACTGTGGAGGGGAAAGTCTTCACGGTACCTGGAATCGACGTTGATCAAACTCACTCGGGCTCCTTGGAGGGTATACCCACGATTATGTGTGGGAGCTTGCACCAGGGGGCTCCTTGGAGGGTATACCCACGATTATGTGTGGGAGCTTGCACCAGGGTGTAAGTCTGTTAAGCAGGTTGTCAACGTAACTTTTCCACCTTAGCCCCGCCCCTTCTCGTCTCGTTGTTGCGACGTTGGATTTCATCACCAACTAGTGGCTTCGGTATTAGAAGGTATTGTTTGCTTGGTGATTGCTTCTAGACTTTTGTTTACTAGTGTGTGCTATTTGTTTCTCGCAGATGACCATAGGGTTTTCGTTGAGGAGCTTATTACTTGTTTACAATTGCTCCCCCACGACGTTCACGTAGGATGTAAGGTTTGTCACCGGAGCATCCGGAAGCTTCACAACCTTTTCATACCGCAACACCCGAGGGTACCCCTGAGGACTCTCCTCATCCGAGTGAAATTCGCCTTGTTACTCTACCACATGTGGACATAAGTGACGTCCCAGAAGTTTTTACACCACCTCCACAAGTAGAACCCACTGATCCTCTTGCTGAATTTCGAATTACCAATACTGTAGAGGATTATCGCATTCGTCGTGGTGAACGACCTGTTGGACGATTAAATCCTTCTGAAGAAACTCTTGTTACATCCTCTGAATCAACCGCTGGGCCTTCTCACGGTGTAATAGGCCAAGATCCTTTTTGGTTGGGTGATTTCTGACGAGTCCTGTTTGGTACTAAGTCAACCCCTGTCTACGAAATCAACCCTCCTCTGTCACCTGAACCAGAGACTACACTAGCGACTACTACTTATTGTTTTGTTCTCCCTCCCGAGATGGCCCATCTCGCAATTACTATGAGTGTCCAAACCGGAGTTACTGCAACTACCCTTCCTCCTATTAAAACCCAACAAACTCTTGAGGTTAATCCAAATCTACCCCCTGGTTACCATGCGTTGAATCCTATGTTGAATGTTTCTCATCCAACGCTTCCGCAAACCCTAGCCGGTTCTCCAAGTGGTCCTCAGTTTCCTGGGCATCCTATTCCCGATTTCATCCTGACACTTCCTCAGTTTCCTACTGACAATCCTAATACTAGTATCACTATCTCGACTGTTGCACCACATTTACAGATTCCTGTGGGTGGACATGATGGTATGGTTCCTTTTCCTTTCCCCAGACACAACACAGTTACCACACAACCTACGATTAGTACACAACTTCCGAGTGGAACTATACCTACGGTAGGAGGACCAACCTCCCCTTTTGGACAAAACATACCTCCTAAGTTGGCCCGGTATTGGCAACAGCTTTTACAAAATATACCTCTTGCTGGGAGGCAATCAATAGTCCCTCCTGTTGGCCAACCCTATCCGGGTGTGACTAATCCTATTTGGGGTTCAGGTCAGACTACTCAACCTCAGGTCCCTACTCAGACTCAAGGTCAAAATCCTTAGGGTTATTATCCCATCCAGCCACCACCTAATCAGCCAGGGTCTTCCCTCTGGGGGCAAACTGCATACGGTCCCACTGGTTTACCGATAGGGTTTCCACCCCAAAGTCACCAGTATCCACAAGTGAATCAACAATTGCCTTTTCTTGCTACTTTGGATTTGCCAGATTTGTCTAGGATTCTCAATGATCCTATTCGTCACTCTCCCCAATGGCCTGCTATTCCTGCAAAGCTTCCATCGGATATTCCAAAATTCGATGGGAAGGCGGGAGAGGACCCTAATAATCATGTCATGACTTTCCATTTGTGGTGTTCGTCCAATTCATTGATGGACGACTCCATTCGCCTGCGTCTTTTTCAACGCACTCTTACAGGTGCTGCTGCGAAGTGGTACATTGAATTACCACGAGGATTCTTTTCAGATTTCAACACCCTTGCGATGGCCTTTCTCACACATTACCAGTTACCGATTCGTTATGATACAGGGACTGAGATTTTAACCTCCTTTAAACAAAGTACGAGCACTCATATATCTGATCATATTCATGAGTGGCGTTGGAGGCGACGTCTTGTTAAACTTGAGCTTCCCGACCAGTTACTGGCAGAATGGTTTACAAAATCGTTTGTAAACAAAATTGGAAAAGACATTGATATGGGCGGTGTTGTTACTGAAGAGCAGGCTATAAGTCGTGCTCAATATCTTGATCTCATTTATTCGCAAACGGGAACCCTATATGATTTATTGCCTGATTTACCTCATCCTGGTACTTCCAACACTTCTACTGCTCCAGTTGCTTCACATGCAGCTGATGGTGTGATTGGGTCCACTCATACCCACTCGCATTCCGTTTCAACTACATCCACAAAATCCAATTCTTCTAATGTTCAAAGTGCTCCATCTCCTGCTCCTCTCGCCGGTAAAACCTCTGAAGTGAACACAGTTCAATCTACGCCTACCGGTAAGAACAAATCCAAGAAGGGGAGAGGCAAGAATAAGGAGAGTAAAAACAATAATCAGAACGAGCAAACCAAATCCCCTTCTGTTGAAGATCGGGATAAGCGCAAACCACGCTACCCTTGCCTTATCTGTGGTGACGATCACTACACAAAGGATTGTCCGAGACATGCCGAAGTTAACAAGTTCCTTCAAGGAACACAAAAACCTTCTATGCCGACAGTCTTGTCTCAACCCTTCACGTCTCAACAACAGGCTTCGTTGGTCATCCATGACCAACCTTCTACCTCTACACAATCCTATGTTTTGATGTGCACCGGTGATTCCAAGAAAGACAACATTACACTTACCACTAGAGCTAAAGACTATACTCCTTCTAAGGATAAAGTTGACGACTTACCTCCTGATCTGGTACAACCTTCTCCACCGAATCCACCCACAAACGGTCCTCTTCATCTCGAACGACCGAACCTTGATACAGTTATATGACCACCCCCGAAAGGTGTCATCAAGAAATCGACATTCAATCCTCATGCTCGGGCGGCCCAGAACTATAACATTGTCGAAGATCTGGCCCAAGCACCTTCAACGATGTCTGCCCTTGAAGTCCTTCAGTCTTGTCCCGCACAACGAAGGGCCCTGTTGAAAGCCATAGGTGGAATCGATCCCACAGATACAAATTTGATAGTATTTGACTTGGAAGAGAATATTCCAAGGTTACCCCCACAACTTGCGTTTCAAATACAGGTTGTTGTTGCCGACAAGAGCATCTGTCGGACAGTTATTGATGAGGGTGCCTCTATGTGCATAATGTCTTTTTCTTGTTGGAAAGCCATTGGCTCTCCCCCGTTAACCGAATCACAAAACAATTTGTGAGCCTTCAATGGCTCTGGTTTTAAGCCATACGGTTTTCTTCCATCGTTGCCTGTTACTCTCGAAGGTAAGACCGTCCAGGTGGAAGTGGAAGTTTTCGATACTCCCCTCGATTATAATCTTCTAATCGGTCGAAGATGGGTCGATTCTATGCATGCTGTCGTGTCAACCCTTTTCTGTGTCTTACGATTTCCTCACCAGGGAAGAGTGGTCACAGTTGATCAACTTGCCTTCTTTAATGCCGATACTCATACGGGCAACGTGCCGTTCATCGCAAACACCCCACCGGGTTATGAGAATGTTGGTGTCGGTCTTTTAAAATATTCTTCGTTAATGGGTACTTTCCCCATACCACCACCACACGATATTCCATGCCCATCAGTTGCATCTATTAATATGATCTCTACTGTACCTCGTGAACTTCCAGTGTCTACTGACCCTTGGATAGTCCCTGATCCTGGAGATCATGTTCGTTTCAACAACGTTATGCCGTTAAGTCCGGTTGACTCCAATTATCAAGCCATTCAATCGGCAACCCCTACTACTTATTCTTGTGATGAGTTGTCTCCTGATCCTTTCCGTGTTGTTTTTCCAACTGATGAGATGATCATGTCCGTCTTGGATGACACCGCTTGGGATGATGGGCATCATCGTTCCATACTGTTTCTGGAACAACAGACTATCGAGAACTACCAACGGATTTCGACTTCGTCGACCGTTGTTGTCATTACGACCGTTCCTGGCTCTACACGAGATGTATTTGCAGAAGGGAACCTTAGTAACATTTCGCCCACGATACCCATAGATATTTCAGTGAAACCTGGGATAGTCAAGAACGTTCATATTGGAGCTTCGTGTTCTCCCGAAGAAATTGTCACTTATACTTCCTTGTTTAAAGAATTTCGTGACATCTTTGCATGGAGTTACGAGGAAATGCCGGGTATCGACCCGTCTATTGTGGTGCATGAAATTAAGACATACCCCAGAGCTAAACTAGTCCAACAACGCCTCCGTCCTGTCCATCCATGTAAAGCAGCAGCCATTAAACTCAAAGTTGAAAAGCTTCTTAAAGCCAGCTTTATTTATCTAGTGGCGTTGACAGAATGGGTTTCCAACCCCGTACCGATTGATAAAAAAGGTGGTAGTATACGCGTTTGTGTTGATTATCGGGATATAAACAAAGCTTGTCCAAAGGACAATTTTCCAACCCCTTTCGTTGACCAGATCGTCGATGACTGTGCTGGCAGTGAAATCTTTTCCCTCATGGATGGATTTTCCGGCTATAATCAAATCAATATCGCTCCTGAGGACCAACATAAAACAACTTTTATTTGTCCTTGGGGTACTTTCGCCTACCGAAAACTTCCCTTTGGACTGAAGAACGCAGGTGCCACATTTCAACGTGCCATGTCTTATGCATTTCACGATATCAAGCATATTGTTCAACCTTATTTGGACGATTTTCCAGCTCATTCGTTACGTCGAGTCGATCACCCTAAACATCTCCGAGCAATTTTCCTTCATTGTAGATTCTATCGCATTCGCCTGAATCCTCATAAATGTGTCTTTTGCGTAGAATCCGGCCGTCTCCTTGGTTTTATTGTTTCACGCCATGGGATCCGGGTAGATCCTATCAAGGTCAAGGCGATTCTTAATCTCCCTCCTCCTTCTTCTTTACGCCAATTACAAAGTTTGCAGGGGAAAGAAAACTTTCTTCGTCGCTTCATCCCGAATTACGCTGAGATTACTCGGGGTTTTACACGTCTTCTAAAGAAAGATTCAGAGTTTGTCTGGGATAATATTGCCAACAACGCCTTTGAAGCTTTAAAGTTGTCCCTCACGAAATCTCCTCTTCTTTTCCCTCCGGATTATAGTCGAGATTACTTTCTTTATCTAGCTACTTCCGAGTATACCATCGGTATGGTCCTTGTTCAAGAGGATGAAAACCACGACGAACATGTTATCTATTACTTGAGTAGAAGTTTATCATCCATGGAAATCAAGTACCAACATGTTGAGAAGCTGGCTTTGGCTGCTGTTCAAGCAGTTCAACGTTTTCATCACTATATTCTCGCCAGGAAGACTACTGTGATTTCACATTGTAACACCATGCAACATATATTTACACGTCAATTGATGGGGGGCAAATAATCCAAGTGGATTGTTATTCTCCAGGAGTTTGATTTGGAATTCGATCGTGCCACGTCAAAGAAATCTCTAGTTTTTGCTGAATTGATTTGTGATTTTCCCCACACTGCCACGGAAAAGGTAGCAGTCGATTCGTTACCTGACGAGTCACTTTTCCTTATCAGTACCGATGATATTTGGTACAGAGATATCATTATATATCTCCAAACTCAAACTTTCCGGCCTGCTTTGTCTAGTGTTGAATGCCGTCGTGTCCGTTATCAAGCGCGTCATTATCTTATCCTCGGAGATACTCTTTATCGTCGAGGTATTGACTCTGTGTTTCGGCGTTGTTTAACTTTTGAAGAAGCCGAGAGAGCTTTGAATGACTGCCACTCTGGAGCATGTGGTGGTCATATGTCTGGGTATGCTACTGCCCAGAAAATCTTACGTGCAGGATACTTTTGGCCCTCGTTGTTTAAGGACTGCATTACTGCTGTTCAGAAGTGTCATGCCTGCCAGACCTATAACCAGAAGATTCAGTCACATCCTGCTCCCCTTTATCCTGTAGTCTCAGTAGGTCCTTTCGCTAAATGGGGCATTGACTTCATGACATGTCACCCTCACTCGGCCGGGGGGCATGGTTATATTATTGTCGCTGTTGATTATTTTACTAAGTGGGCCGAGGCAATGCCGACATTCGATAATACTGGGAAGACTGTAGCATTATTTCTTTTCAACCATGTCATCACTCATTTTGGTGTTCCTCAGGTTATCGTTACCGATCACGGTAGTCATTTTCGAAATCACATGATGTCTGAACTTACAGATAAGTTGGGCCTTCGTCACGATAGCTCAACACCCTATTATCCACAGGCTAATGGCCAGGTCGAAGCAATCAATAAGGTTCTCATAACTATGATTCGACGGATGATAGGAATCCATAAAACCAGCTGGAACACGATGTTGTTTTCCGCATTGTGGGCGTATCGGACATCTGTGAAATCTGCTACAAGATTTACACCTTTTTGACTAGTTTATGGCATGGAAGCCATTCTACCAATAGAATGCAAAATTTCATCTTTGAAACTAGCTGTAGAACTCTTACCAAATACTTCTGCCAAAGAGGAACATCTGTTGTATCTGATGCGATTAGACGGGATGCTACTCTTGTAATAGAAGCCTAGAAAAAATGCGTTAAGGCACAGTATGACAAGCATGTCAAACCTCGTGTCTTCTCTGAAGGAGATCTTGTTCTTCTATATGAACAAGATAAAGATGTCCTAGGAGCTGGGAAATTCAAACCAATGTGGTGTGGGCCTTACATTGTTAGCAAAGTTTTGGAAAAAGTAGCGTATGAGCTAGTGGATTATGATGGGGTACCTTTGAGTGAACCCAGAAATGGGTTGTACTTAAAGAAGTACTATGCATAAGTCATTTGTGCATGAGTACTTGTATTTTATGTATCATACTGCATATGTGTGTTACTTTAGTTTTTCTTTTGACGTTATCTGATCTCTGCCCTTACGTGACGTTGTGTTTGATTGCCAGATGTCGGAGTATTCGCTACCTTATATTGGCTTCGCCGACGGTGCTAGCCGTAGTACTCGGAACCTAGCTTTTGCTGCCTGGGCAATCTATGCCCCAACAAATGAACTTATATCTTTACGAGGTGTATGTCTGGGCCGAGCAACCAACAACATCACAAAGTATAGCGCCGTTATTGAGTTATTGGTTGATGCTATCTCTCTTGGAATTAGTCGTTTGGTTGTGCGACTTGACTCGCAGCTAGTGGTGCTACAGCTAAGTAATGTCTACTCTATTTGAAGTCCTACTTTATTAAGGGTTTATTTGCGGATTCGCTTCTTGGAAAGACATTTTGATCATATTGAATATCAACACATTCCGAGAAGTCTTAATACATTAATGGATGCTTTAGCTAATTACGTATTAGATAGACATTTGAACAATTTATAAATCAAACACATTAAAATGTACACAATGTAAAGTAAGCCGGTAGAACCCATGTATATATAATGATCAAAGTTTGTTTTTACAAAATGTGTCCAAAGACCAAAATATAAAAAATTGAAGCTCCTGGCTTCTACAAAGTGACATCACTAATGATGTTCACGATAGCACACTAAGGTCCTAGCAACTTTGCGGAGCAAACGACCCATAGAGGCATAGACTCCCATGGTGTGACGCTGATCGCGTCGTGGGATCTCCTCCAAAGGCATATCTGGAATATCGGTCATCAAACCCTCTAAGTTCTGCTCCACTGTCAGATAGTCCTCGGCATACTGGGGAACTGCTACTGCTGCCTCTCCTCGATGCTGAACATGAGAACTACCAACAGGTCTATATGCGCCAACGTCTGTGTTATCAACAAAATTTGGTGTTAGTCTTCAGATAAAACTATAAAACCAAAAACATTTAATATAATGAAAATACAAAAACATCTAAAAGATAAAAGTTGGTGTACTTCTTACCAATGTCTCCCCACTGTGCATCTTCAGGAAGGGCAAGGTCAGGATCTCCACGAAAGTCCAAACTAGCATACGCATAATCCTCTATCATCAGCACCTGGCCTTGAAGCCATTCAAAGAAGAGATCGTCATACCAGACGATCGGTCCTGTCACATGTCTAGCCATGAGTTGGCACCATCGTAACATCCGTAGATCCCTAGGACCCGGAAAGTGCCACTCAGCCTGAAGCCTATACACTGGAACCCTCTCACAAAAGAAGGACACTAGCAACGATCCATAACTAAACTACTTTAGATCTCCACGCCTACATTTGGTCAGTTGTTTCTTGAGACTGCGTAGAACTACGTCAGCCCAGTTGAAAACCCGGGGCTCAGTACACTCGATGGCATACTGAAAATAGCTCTGCAGAGCCATATGCGGGGCAACACTTCTTGCCATCCGAGCGATAGTGAAGAGAATGGTACGGAGAGTTATATCAGTCACTCCCCAAATGGCCACTTTTCCTTTTTGTTGTTCAGCCTCTGGCACGCAATACTCTCGGCAATACTCACTCATTTTCAGACCACCCTTCCGGCTACCAGTCAAACTGACGTAGGACCCTCGCCTGGATAGCCCAGTCAGGAAATAGATATCCTCAATGTCGATCGTCAATGTGTGAGCACTGACATTAAAAACCTGCTGATCCGGATCCCACATCCGGACTAAGTGTTCTAGCAATCGAACTTGGGCTCTCATGCTCGGTATGCGGAAATACTTCAAGAGACCACAATCTCTTAAAGCGGTAAGAGTTGGAGGGTGATTTTTGGCGGTTTCATTATCATCCTCATGTTCCCTTTCTCTCCATTCAAGCACCATTGTGATGGTTATAAACCTGAATAGAGAACATATGAAGATGATTAAAACTCTCATTCATGGAATAAACCTTTTTTATTGGCTAAAACTTAAATTTTTTTTTGAACTTTGCACTGTTCGCAGGTGCCCTATGGCACACAGTGCGAACTTCTCGCATGCTGCCTTAGGTCCACCTGCGAGAATGAAGCATTCTCGCAGGCCTCGTATGGGCAGCCTGCGAGAATCCTTCTACACGCCTAGGGTTTTCCAAATGGACTTAAAACTTGAAATATAACCAATAAAATAATGAATTGAAACCATGAAAAGATAGAGAATTGAAAACTTACCAAAACACCGCAGACGGCTCGAAGAATGATGGCCCGAAGCTCCCAAAAATCGACGATGAAGATCAGAGGTAAAATGGAGGTTTTTTGCACTCAAATGGTAAATGGGTAAAACAATATGGTAAAATGAATTGTAAATTTGTTTTATTTACTTTTTACCATGATAAAAGTGGGTTTTTCATGTTTATTCACTATTTTACCCTAATTTCTAATATGGAAGTGAGTAAAATGACTTGCAGGTACCCAATGCAGATGATTATGGACACACAACTTTTGCGATATGATGTGTTTTTTGTTTGTTTCTTATGGTTTTGATCTAAAACCTCAAGTGCCTTTTATCCATTCTTGCACTTGCGAAAAACCTGAGAACGTGATCGAGCATTGTTTTATCTCTTTTCCGGGCTCGTTATGGTTACACGAAAAAAGAACCCTCCTGGAGTTAACTTTAAGCTCTTTTCAGACTCTCTAAACATGAAAAGATTTCCGAGCAATCTTGCTATTTTCACACTCGTTAAAGTATTTGAAGTTAAGCGTCCTTCGAGTGATAGTTTACCCCTTTTTCGGTCTCGTTGGACTTTTGTACGAAAAAGGAACTGAGAGAGTTCTCTTTTAAGTGTTTTTCCAAAATCTATAATCTTGAAAAACCT
>CBVK0102549943.1:0-18482 GCA_900067695.1 Picea abies | reverse complement strand
TTACCAATTGAATCCCAATTTGATATGTCATATAATGTTTCTTTTCCTTCTGAGGTTAGCCATTGTTTGAGCTGGGTCAAAGAGGGGATTTTTGATAGGATTCCACTTTCTGAATAGTTGTCCTCCCATATCTTGATTTTTTTCCCATTTCCTGGATCCCAATTCAATCGGGTTTGGATTAGCGGTAGTGACACCCTGATTAGCTTCCAGATGGGAAACCCCGTTTTCCCCAGGTCTGTTCCTTCCACACACATTTTTCTATTTGTGTTCATGTATTTGATGCAGAGCACTTTCTTCCACCATTCTTTGCCACCTGTAATTATCTTCCAGATTACCTTTGCTCCTAATGCTAGAGTTGAGATTTTCTGGGTCTCTTATTCCTAGCCCCCTGTTTTCTTTGGGGGCATAGGTGATATCCCATTTTACCATGTGGAACTTTTTCTCATTGTATTTTCCTCCCTGCCATAAGAATTTCCTAGTAATTTTTTCCAATTCTCTTTTTATTCTAGCCGGAGCATGAAGGGTTGAGAATTGGAATATTGGGAGGGAAGAGAGGACTGATTTTATTAAGACCACCCTTCCTACTGGATTTAGCCACGTGGCTCCCCATATTTCAAATTGATCCTTTATCTTTTGGATGATGCTTTTCCATGCTTCCCTAGGCAGGGCCTTGATGCTTATTGGCGTCCCTAGATACTTGAAGTATTTCCACTCTGTAGTGAATGGGAATTAGAGGATTTGTGCAATTCTTGCCATTATTCTCACTTGTACATTCCAAGCATAGATCTAACTTTTGTGCTTACTGATGAGGCCTCCCGAGGCTTGTTCATTCTGATCCAGGACGGTTTTAAACCTTTGTGCCATCACATGAGAGGCTCCTCCAAGAAGAAGGGCATCGTCAAGGAATTGGGAGTTATTGATTCTTTTGACAACCCTCGTGATTTTTAGCCCAGAGATGTTTTTGGAGATCCTTTCTTGTTCTAGCCTTCTGTTTAGAGTTTCTACCATGATTACATAAAGTAATGGGGACATAGGGAAACCTTGTCTGAGTCCTCTTGTGGCCTGAAAGAAGGGAGCTAGACAACCATTAATCAAGGGGGTGATCCAGGGATTAGAGATGCAAGCATTGATCCAGGAAATGAAGGAGCTTTGGAAGACAAATTTGCTGAGGACTTTGTAAAGAAATCCATGATTTTCTCTGTCAAAGGCATTTTCCATGTCGATATTAATTATCATTCCCTTCTCTTTGTTTTTCACACTAATATGAATTGCTTCCTGAACCAGAATTATATTGTCCCAAATTTGCCTGTTAGTTACAAAGCCCCCTTGATTGGGGAGGATGATTATGGGGAGAAGAAGCTTTAGCCTGGAGGTGATAATTTTGGCAAGGAGTTTGTAGGAAGCATTACGGAGGGATATGGGGTGAGAATGGTCAAAGGTATTCGCATTTTTATCCCTGGGGATCAACACCAGGAAGGAGGAGTTCATGGCTCCCCCAATCTTGCAATTTGCAAAGGCATAATTGATCATTCGGAGCAAGTCTTTTTTGACTATTTTCCAACAATGGCGGTAGAAATGAAAAGTGAACCCGTCTAGCCTAGGTGCTTTGTCTGGGTTAAAGTGGAAGACTACATCTTTGACTTATTCTTCTATAATTTTCTTTATCAGGTCTTGGTTATCCTGATCCGTTATTATATGAGGCATTTGTTCCATAAATTTTATCCTTTGAGCTTTATTGTCTTCACCATCTTGAGTGTATAGTGTCTTGAAGTGGGAGGATGCCTCAATTTTTATCTCTTCGAAAGAGTTTATTATTTCCCCAGAAGCTTTTGTTATTTCATCAATAGAGTTTCTATGCTGTCTAGCTTTGGCTTGTTTATGAAAGAAGGAGGTATTTTTGACTCCTGCCTTGAGCCACAGGGCTCTGGATTTCAACCTCCATTCTCTTTCTTCATTGTGTAGCGCCTTTAGATACTTTTGAAAGTGATTTTGTTCCTGTTCCAGGTGTTCCTGAGTCACTTCCTTGTCTTCCATTTCCAGATTAATCTCTTCTAAATTTTGTTTGTGCTGCTGCACCTCATCCTTTGTGCTGAGAAAAGCTTCCTTTACTCAGGCTTTGAGAGCTTGTTTTGTTTTTTTGTTTTTTTTGTTTTCAAATAAATACTGGGGTTCCATTTATCCAGGTGGACCAGGTTGAGGAGATGAGGGGGAGGAAGTCCGGGGAATCCATCCAGAGAGGATTGAATCTAAAAGGTATGGGACCAAAGTTCATTGCCTTAGTTAAGGTGAGGGCTATAGGTTGATGATCTGAAATACCCCAAGGGATTATTTTAGAACTTATGTCCAACAGAAGGAGGAGAAGGGGGCTATGGATTAGGAAACGGTCCAGCCTAGTAGCTATGTGACCCACCCCAGTCCTTTTGTTGCTCCAAGTATATTTCCCTTTTGAGGGTTTTATTCTTCATTGTGTAGCGCCTTTAGATACTTTTGAAAGTGATTTTGTTCCTATTCCAGGTGTTCATGAGTCACTTCCTTGTCTTCCATTTCCAGATTAATCTCTTCTAAATTTTGTTTGTGCCGCTGCACCTCATCCTTTGTGCCGAGGAAAGCAACCTTTGCCCAGGCTTTGAGAGATTGTTTTGTTTTTTTAAATTTTTGTTCCCAGATATACACTAGGGTTCCATTTATCCAGGTGGACCAGGTTGAGGAAATAAGGGGGAGAAAGTCTGGGGATTCCATCTAGAGAGGATTGAATCTGAAGGGAATGGGACCAAGATTTTCATCCCTAGTTAGGGTGAGATCTATAGGCCGGTGGTCTGAAATCCCCCAAGGGATTATCTAAGAGATAATATCCATCGGGAGGAGTAGAAGGGGACTATGAATAAGGAAATGATCTAGCCTAGCATCTATGTGACCCACCCCAGTCCTTTTGTTGCTCCAAGTATATTTTCCTTTCAAGGGTTTTACATGGAAGACTACATCTTTGATTGGTGTCTTATAATGTAACCCCCCTTTTTCTCCCCTTGATGTAGTGTTGTATTGAAGTCTCCAGCTATAATACAATTTTCTTGTGCATCTATATCTTTTAGTTTCGACATAGTTTCCCAACATTTTTTTTTTTCCCTTATATTGTTTGGCATGTAAACATTGCATACAGGAAAGGTAATACCTATTTCTAGATGCTTTAGCTTGACCATCGTCCAGTGGCTAGATTCCGCTCTTTGTTCCTCCTTGAAGATTTGGGTGTTCTAGACTGTGCAACTTCCTCCTGAGGCACCTCTCGCACTTATTTCCACTCCTTTACTAAGATTCCAGAGTTGTTTGATTTCTCTGAGGACTTCATCACCCTTGAGTTTCATCTCCTAGATTAAGAGAATTTGGGGTTTTTCAGTTCTGATCAACTTGCACAGTGCTTCTTTCTTTTCTTCTTGGCCCAGTCCTCTGCAATTCTAGGAGACAACCTTCATTAATTACTATTGTGCTTGGACCCTCGTTTTGAGGAGTGTGTCTGTCCCTTTGTTGGATGAGATTTCCCATTTTTCTCTTCTTTTCGGAGGATTTCTTCCAACGTAGGTTGTGTTCCTAGATCCTTATCTTGTGTGATTTCTCTCTTTTGGATTTGTTTGTTTTCCTGCCAGCTTTCGTAGTTGGGGTCATTTTGGGGATTTCTATTTCCATTTCTTCTCCATATTCCTCTTGTCTTTCGTCTTCTTGCTCTGGATGTACATCTGATATCTGTGGATCTTGATTTTCTACCAAATTTTCTTTGTTCGCATCCAGATCCTTAGGGTTTTCTTCCATATTTTCCTTTGTCTTCATCTATTATGGGTCTTGGATTTCCAGGGTTTCATATTTATTCTTGTTTATTTTGGCTTCATCCTCGATCTAGATTATATCCTTCCTTTTTCTTGGAGATGGGGGAGCATTGTTTATTTTTCGATCTGGTTGCAGATTCCCTGTTTTGTTCGCCATTGTTTTTCCATTTTGCTTGTTTCCATTGTTCAGATGCTTTGTTGTCTGGATTCTCCTGAGACGATTTAGGACAATTTTTGGCAAAATGACCATACTCATGACATTATTTACATTTAAATGGGAGTTGTTCGTATTCCACCATCTAAGTGTAGGTCCATCCATCTAGTATTAGCTATATCGCTTCTGGCAATCCTTTTTCTAGATCTACTTCCACACATAGCCTTGCATAGAATTGTAAGCCCTCTCATGGTTCAACTCGATCAATGAACCTTCCCAGGGCGTTTCCTATATTTTTGATTGTTTCATCATTCCAACAATGTAGGGGTAGAAATGGAAGCCGAACCCACACTGGAACAACTGAGGGGATGTCGTTCTCTGGGATGAAATATGGAGTCCACTTGTTCAGATACATTTCTTTGGTACCCATGAAGTACAGTCTGCTTCGAAATATCAGATCACGATCTACCTTATTATCAAAGGGGAAGACGTAAAATCCCTTTCCACAGAAGGCTGTTGAGAGCTGTCCTTTGATGATTTTCCTCCAGTTTTGATCTAGCCAAGATGCCATAGCTTTGGGGGATGGCCAGAGTCCTGTAAACTGACCTATTAAGTTGTTTTCAACTAGCCACAAGGAAAAGGGCCTAGCTAAGGTGGAATTGACCGCCACCTTTGGTATTTCTTCTAACCTTTTAACGAACCTGGAGGGTTGCGCATCCTTTGCTGACTTCATGTACGAGGTAATGAGCGTCTGGAACACTTCTAGATTTGGCGACTGCAGGGGTTGGGGGGAGGGTTTTCCCGAGGCCATGAAAGCGATCTCAGGGAACCATAGGCTTTGTCAAGGGGTCTCGATGAGGGATCCCGAGGTTGCAGAGCTAATTTCCCAAAGAGGTTAATGATCCACTACATGCATAGTTGGCTACAAAAGGTATTATTACTAAACATGTTTTTCTATAATATGTTCCAACAATTACCAAATTAATTTGGTTTGCTATACTTACTTTCATGTCCATTTAAGAAAATATTATTGTGATTTTTTCAATTTTCAGGAAGATTATAAAAATTCCAAGTGACAAATGAGGGGAAATCCAATACATGCTGGTAGGGATGTCCAAAATAGTGGACAAGTAGATGGTAAAAGAAATGAACATAATTGCATCACAGGAGGATGGATCCCAACAACAATGTGCATATGAGGTATATGATCATTAATTTATTATTTTATGTACATCAAATTTATTTATCATATTAAATACTAATTTTAAATTGTTTTGTTGTAGAAAAGAAAAAAAAAATGGAACCCAATCAACACATAAGATATGACGACAGGGAAAAAAAGGTTTGATTGCAAAGTTTGTGAGTACTTGCATTTTCAATGTTACTCAAGTTTTCATATTTGTTGTGGTCTTTATATTTGAACAAATAATTTACATTGATCCATGGATGTCTACTAATAGGTGCTAACATACAAATAAGAGCCAACCGAACAATTGATCAACATTGAGCTAACTAAGGGTTGTGATTATATGTTGAAGTATAAAGGTTTAATTGAACAATTTGTGAGTGGAAGTGAGCAGGCTCTGCGGCTAGAGTTTCCCTGGTTGCAACCCCTCCCATTGTTCTTCGTGGGTATCTCCTCGGCCGGGATCCCCTGTTCTCTGCTCCCATGGTTGCTTGGTGTGCCCCAGCCTCGATGGATCTGGTGCACTGCAGACCTCTTCGTGGGTGCCTCCTTTGCTGACGTCCCCCTTGTGGCTCAATCCCCGTGGAAGCACAGTTTTTTATTTTCATGGTGCTCCAACCTCTTCAATTTGGGTTTGCTCTGGTGCATCGCCTACTTGCATAGCCAGTGGTTTTTTATGTGGTTGTTTTCCAATTTATTTTCTCAGGATTTGGTGGACTATGCCTCTTCCAAGGCTTTTGATGGCTCCCTCTCTCAGTGTGTTGGTGGCCAGGTTATGGGTCTCTGGTTTTGAGATCTGGATCTTGATGTTGCGGTTGCTGGGATTTTCTGCTTCTTTGGTGGTTGGTACAGAGCTTTGAGGTCCTTCTTGGGCGTGTAGTTCTGCCTTTGGCTTTAGATGCAAGATCTTACCAGTCTTTATTATTGTAAATATTTTGTGGCTTAGTATATTTTTTATGGGCCCTATGGGGTTTCTTATTTTCTACTCTTTTACCCATGGATTGGGGGAGTGCATCATGCACCTATGAATGTAATTTGGGATCCTTTTGGATGAATAAAATTATGAATTTTTCCGAGGAAAAAAATTGAACAATTTGTAAGTAGTTATGTTGTTTTATAATTAATGGAACAAGAAGAAACCTTTATATTAATTATACTGACTATGATTTGTCATGGCATATTAAACATGCATGAAACAAAGTGTGGAGAGAAGATAGTAGAAAATGTTTTGAAAACCAGCATGAGGCAAGGCTTCAAAACAATGTGTATGGTTTATGAATCAATCACTGATCTGGTATGCTTTTTGATTTATGCAATCATGTATATTCTACTATTTGATGAAATTAGATTTATTTATTATGCTTTATTTGTATGTTTGTAGATGGAACAAGAGAAGTTGTAACGTCAACGGGAAGTTGAGCAAGAAAACATCTATTTAGATAACCAAAGTACAATATCACTTACAATTGATCAAGAAATGATGGATGCACACAACTTGAGCAATGAAAATAGATCAAGTGATGAATGAGAATCAATATAATTGAATGTTACTACAAGTTGTATGCAGTTTTGTAATATCAGTCAGTAAAAATTAGGGATATTTTTACTTAATGTAGCAGACATAATGTCCCAATTGCATGAGGACATGTTACCAATAACTGTAACAATTGCATATTGGTTCCAATTTGATTATCATAGACCTTTATGTTGTCCCATTTTTTTATTACCATGGGTCTCTTATTCATATATAATGAATAAGAGACCCATGGTCAACCACTTGATATAAATAATGACATCCTCTATCTCTAAGAGAATCAACCAAATTTTTAGGGAATCTATAAATTAGACCATAAAAAACCCATGGATTCACTCTTAATATCGTCCTATGACCATTTCCTACCTTCCACACCAACCAATTACCAATCAAGGGGAAAGCTAAGACTACAACCTTCCACACCAACCAATTAGTAATCAAGGGGAAATCTAAGACTGCAACCTTCCACATAATAGAATCATTCTACCATGAATTAGTAAGCTTTATTAAATGTTCCTTAGTTGTGTCTATCTCTATATATTTTTGAGAAATCACTTGATGCCATAGACCTTTCCTATTTATTAACTTCCACACACTTTTATAGTCCATGTATTTTGAGAAATAATGAATATTATTAAGTCCCCACCCCTGTTTCTCCTTTGGAATATCTCTCCTTTGTTGGGATCCTCCCTACGGGTGTAATAGGGTGTCAAAGGGCCCACTAGAGTAATAACAGTGTAGTTATGGTGGCCATTCAATGTAAAATTGATTGGATCCACTATGGTTGTTATTATTAGATAAGGCCCACTAATTAGTTAGCATTCAATAAATGTAGTGGGCCTTATTAAAGAAGGTCCACTAGATAATTAGCAATAGGGTTTGTAGCTAGCTATTAATAAGGGAGAGTGGAGTCATCCTTATGAATCATGTAGGAGAATATTTTATTTGGATTTTATCTAATTGAGAGGTCACCCAACCTTAAGAGGCAAGTGAACAAGAGTAGATTCCTTCCACAAAAGGATTATTGTAAGGTGTTTCCCTACTTAAGGGTTTTGATATTAATAGAACATGGATGATTTCTGATTAGCATGTTTTTTATTCAATTTATTGGGTTTTGGAATAGATAAGAAGATTATAGAAATTTGAAAATTATTCTCCTTATCTATTCTAAAACCCCTTTTTGTATGAAGGCTAAAGACATCTAATATGCTGAGATACCTTATAACATTGATCTCACTAAGATTAATCTACAACCTCTAGATTATTAGCATTTATTAGAGCACAATGCAACCTTTTTCAATTTTGGCAATCAACTGATCCCAGTGCTTCTTTCCATGTACATTTGGTTTAATATAAAAACCTAGATATTTCAAACCATTTTGAAAATCTATCTTCTAATAAGGGAACATATATGAGAGAACAAATCCATCCCATATTCACTGACACCCACCAAGGAGATAATATATATCTTCATACTTGTATCCAAACAATATACATATCTATGATTTCCTTAAGTTTTAAAGAATCTCTTTGGGACCCATCACATAATAGAATAATATCATCCACAAATAATAATTGGGACAAGAATAGATTACTACCTATTAGGATTCAAATACTTTTCCTCTTGGCTTATAAGAGAGCCCTCAACCCTTGAACTACTGTAAGAAATAAAAGAAAGGAAATAAAAAATCCTTGTCTCAATCCTCTTCCACGTCTAGAAAATTATAAATATGATCCATTTATTAGTGTAAAGAAAGACACTGTAGTTACACATCTCCTTACCCAATTCACAAAATGTACACGAAACCCCAAATGCATCAACATAATCCTTAGGTACAACCAACTCACCTTATCATATGCTTTTCACAAGTCTAACTTCACCAGGGATAATTTTAAAGATGGGAATTTATATTAAAATGTAGAAACATGGGCTAATATTACTCATCCTTAATATGCAAAATGTAAAATGTTTGGCGATAGTTTTGTAAAAGTATTCAAATTTATAAGGATTTTATATAGTTTCTATAAAATTTTGGCAATTTTTAAGGAAAAATAATTTTATTCAATGGAATTTGGGCAAATTGTTTTTAGAAAAAATGGAGATTGGTGAATCCTTTTTGGGAAAACCATGGAAAATTAGCCCATAGGTGAAATTTAGCCCCTAAAATCATCTATGAGACTACCTATATTGAATGAACAAACCAACCCTTGTGAAATTTGCATTCTTAGAAAACATCAAAGAGATAGTTTTCCAATAGCCTCTTATAAATCCAAAGAGCATCTAGAACTAGTTCACATAGATCTATGTGGACCCATGCAAATTCAGTCCATCGGTGGAAGTTTTTTTTTTCTAACATTCATTGATGATTTTAGCAGGAAAGTTTGGGTGCATTTCCTAAAAAAAAAATCTGATACATTCACAAAGTTCAAAGAATTTAAATTTGTAGAAAAAAAACAGAGTGACAAATAATATGTCAAATTACTCAAGTCAGATGGAGGAGGAGAGTATGACTCAAAGGAGTTTGCAAGTTTTTGTAGACATTAGGGAATTAAAAGGAATTTCACCACCAGATATAGTCTGCAACATAGTGAAGTGGTTGAAAGAAAGAATCATACCATCATGAACATGGCAAGGAGCATGATCAAAGCTAAGAATCTATCCAATTATTTTTGGGTTGAAGCTATGGATTATTCAATCTACATACTGAACATATCTCCAACAAAAAGTGTGAAATATAAGGTGACTCAAGAAGCATGGAGTAACACAAAGTCAAGTGTCTCTCACTTCAAATATTTTGGTTGTATAGCCTATGCATGTGTCCCAGATGAGATAAGAAGGAAACTTGATACAAAGAGTGAAAAATGCATTTTCATTGGGTACAATGAACAATCCAAAGCCTATATATTTTACAATCCAATCACCAAGAAATTTGTGGTGAGTAGAGATGTAAAATTCTTGGAGGAAAAATCTTGGAGCGACTAAGAAAATGAAACAATGGACAACCAAAATCCATTACTCCAAATAGATGAACATGTGGAAAGCTTAGGAAATAAAGTACCTCCACCAAGACTTCCAAGGTTACATGTGCAAAGACAATAAGGACAAAATGAAAATAGTTCTTCCATTAGTGAGTCAATAGGTTCTATGAGAAATAGGAAAATAAGGAACTTGAGGGAAATCCATGACCAATTGGATGACATGGATCAACAAGCTCACTTTTTATTATTGTCCTATCAACCTACTTATTTTGAAGAGGTAATGAACGAAGAACATTGGGTACAGGCCATGAATGAAGAGATTGAATCTATTGAAAGGAACAAGACATGATATCTTGTTGATCTCCCAACAGATAAAACCAACATTGGTGTTAAGTGGGTTTACAAGAAAAAACTGAATGAGAAAGGCAAGGTAGAGGTGTTAAGTGGGTTTACAAGAAAAAACTGAATGAGAAAGGCAAGGTAGAGAAATACAAGGAAAGCCTGGTTTCCAAAGGGTTTTCTCAACAACCTGGTATTGATTATGGTGATACCTTTTCTCTAGTAGCAAGGTTGGATGCTATTAAAGCTATGATATCCATTGCAATCCATAACAAATGGCCAGTTTACAAGATGGATGTGAAGTCATCCTTTTTGAATGACAATTTAGAATAAGAGGTGTATGTAGATCAACCACCAATATTTGAAGTAAAAGGCCAAGAGTACAAGGTGTACAAGTTGAACAAATCCTTGTATAGCTTAAAGAAATCTCCAAAAGCTTGGTACAGTGAAATTGACTCTTATTTACTAAAAAATGGGTTCAACAGGAGAAACAATGAGCCCACTCTCTATACCAAATCATATCAACAAGGTAAAATTCTTATAGTTCGTCTTTATGTTGATGATATGATATATAATGGCAATATGATATTATATGATTTCAAAGCTTCCATGAAAAGAGAGATTGAGATGACAGACCTTAGTCTCATTTCAAAGCTTCCATGAAAAGAGAGATTGAGATGACAGACCTTAGTCTCATGAAGTATTTTTTGGGAATTAAAGTTAAACAATCCGCTCAAGGCATTTTCATATATCAACAAAACTATGCTACAAATATCTTAAAGAGGTTCAGAATGGACAAATGAAAACCAACAAAAACACCTATTGCAACATGAACAAAAATGAACAAGCAGGATAATGGACCAATAGTTGATTCATGTCACATACCCATGTAATTTTTTTTTATACAACAATATTTTATTTCCGACTAAGTAAAGCGTAATACTTGTTTATTTAGACCACATGAAATTAATTCATAAACATCCCCATGTAATTTTTTTTTATACAACAATATTTTATTTCCGACTAAGTAAAGCGTAATACTTGTTTATTTAGACCACATGAAATTAATTCATAAACATCGCTTACCAGAAATCATTTGAAATTTTACTAGACTGTCCTACGTTATAATAGTTCCAAGTGCAATTTTACTAGACTTGCTTATCCTACGTTATGGACTTTATGGTACAACTTCAATTCTGTGTTATAATTCATGTGGGAAGGCTATAATTTCATATTACAATTCTCATGGTATAAATTAGGTATTAACAACCCTCGTTTGTTATTCTAAAGGGGACCCTTGTCATGACCTTGCTTTCCTATAACCTAAGTTGGCAGATTAACCATGACAACCCTCAGTGCTATTAAAGGGGACCCTTGTCGTGATATTGCTTTCCTAAGTTGGTAGATTAATAATTTGATCGCTAAGTATATTAAAGTCCTTGTAAGTTTAATAGGTGGCTTGTCCTGATCGTTCACACATGGAATTAGGTGAAAGGATTTAATTTATAAGATTGTAGTTATGTTTTGTTGGGTCAACATTAATTATACTTGACGTTTAATACACGAGTGGTTGGTAATTGTTAATGTCAAAATTGACGTAACTTGTGTTCTTAATTAAAAACCTATCCTAGCCTCCCATGGCAATCCTTTCGTCTTCCAAGTGTGACCTTCTTGGAACTTGAGATGGGGAGTATTTCCCTGACCACCTTGTGCAGTTTTTGAACATTCATTTCATTGTTTTGGCAATCTTCTTGCGGAAGATGAGGGTTCCTTCTGGTTCGAGTTTAGAAGGACTTTAAGGTTCCATCTCTTGTCTTCGAGATTTCTCTACTATGTGCTTGGGGTTTTTCTACCACATACCTATACCAACTCTTCACAATTCCCATTTTTTTTCCTTTCTACACCTTCACTCAGTCGTTTGGGATCTTGGGTGTAATCTCGATTATTGTTTCTATCCTTACCTTGATAAACAATATCATAATTTTATTACGGGGTTCCATTACTGTAGTTGTCAAAGGTGTTTATTTTCTATCTATGGTTGAAGGTTTTATCAGTCCTATGCACATTTCCTTTATTCTATGTAATACTAAGATTACTGCTGCTTTCATAACATTATTTTAATTTATGGTTTGGAAACCTTACAGGTTCTTCTAGGAAATGGTTGTGAACGTTCTAGTTACATTTTTCTTCTTTTAAATTTTTTACTGATAAGATGGATATTTTGGATTCTTCGACTAATGATGGGCCCTTGCTGTGTATGAGGGTACCCATTAGGAAGAAATGTTGGATCTGGCTGGTTGAAATGTTCTTTTACAAAAGTTCTATCACAGGGTTCGAGTTACTCCTGGTAAAAATTCATACCCTAACTTTGTTATTGTTTTTGTAAAGGTTTTGGTTCCCTTTTGTAATGGTCGTGCATCAATGCAGGTATACTCATCCAAATTTGCAGGGTTTTTACCCTAATCAAACATCCAAAATCCCTGTACGTATTATTTACTTTTAATGCTATACTTCCTAAATGTGATAAAATGCCTTACCGAGGTGCTATACTCATTATTGTGTTTGTAACCCTTGTTGATAGGTGTTGGATATGGCTCCTTGGCTAGGGAACTCAACCTTTGAGAGGTAATTTGGTTTCCATAAAGGACCTTAGCTATGGATGAGGGATTGATACCACTATCTCTACTTTGAATTAGTTGGGTGGTTACTTATCCTAGATTTGTCGACCCTATTTTGGTCTATTTAAACAATAGGAAGTGTAATTTGTTCTTTTCACTACATTTCATTTGCAAGGATCCTCCAGATGTATGGCTGCATAATAGGGTTCTGTTACTTTTGTTGCAATTTAAACTAATATTGAGATATTTCCCCATGTATGTTTAAAGTGATTTCACTCCCGTTAATTTACAGAGTCAGGTTGACAAAGATGTAGCTCCGTTAACTATGTATTAATGGAATTTTTCTTTTGTTTTTTATTTTGTGGTTGTGAGTGGTTCCAACCTTTACTTTCCATGCTTGTATAATTTTCTTAGTTTCCTTCTCATTTAAAAAGGTCTACAGAAACTATCAGACTGATTCTATTGTAAAACTTGTCGTTATGTACTTAGTTGTTAATATTCGATACCCTTAACTTTCTGTATACGTTCTAGATTTTATTCACGGTAATAACATTATCGTTTTGCATCTATCTTGTTAGTTTTATTTCCATTTATATAGTTTTCCTCTCTGTATATATTCTATAATTTTCTTAATAGCATTGGGATTATTGTTTGGTTGTACTTCAAATTACATAGTATTCCTCTTTTCTATAACTTTGTTTATACTTTCTTCATTGGTTATGGATATAATCGTCTGTCTCTGATATTTATCATGACAATCATATAATGGAATGATACAAGAGAACATACTCTAATCTTTAGTTATATTGAAAACAATAATAACTTATCCATAAACCTCAAATTGAACGACAATTAAGTCCGAATGGAATATTCAAAAATTACATCTAAACACTAAATTAATCATAATAGATTATTCATAGATTACTAAAGGAACAATAATTTAATTCAGAACAGAATGGAAGAAAAACCTGTAACTGAGATTTCTTTAGGGAAAAACACACGTCAAGTGGTCCCTTCCTCCCAAACTTATATCAGAGTTGCCACATATGCCCACTCTGTCACACTTGAGCTAAATCCCGATCCAATAAACTAACCAAGTGACTTGCTACAGTTCGTAGGGTTATAAGCATTAAGTGGAGATTTCCGTGTCATGTAAATATTTATCAGATTTCACATCTGATTCATAATGTCATCCCATTCTCTTTGTTCTCTTTTCTTTTATAATATTTTTTTAGGTATTTCACACATGTAAGATCCTCCTTCTCATTGACCACGTAGGTATTTCACACATGTAAGAGCCTCCTTCGCATTGACCACGTGTCAATTCAATTTTTACACATGTTCCTAAAATCTTGCTATTTTGTCTCACTTCAGTTGAGTTTACTCAAAAATTCTTCACCACTTGTCCCCCTTTTGTTGTCACTTGGTAGTTCTCTTTGGATCAACTAATTGTCTCTTCTAATAGTCCCACTTAACGTGTGCTTCCTCTTTTTTTATTAATAAAATAATAAATAAAAAAATATGTTTTTGAGTTAGATCACGAGGATCAATAATGTGCTAATAATAAAAATAATAATAATAAGTTTTGAATTCAAAATTTCCGGGTATCACAATTCAACACTATATAAAAGGCTTGTATGCAATTAGTTTCATTTCTATTTTTATGGAGTCTCCCATGGACTCTCACTGGAAACTTGGAAAAATAATTTTAAGGTATATTGTAGGTGCAACTAATTATGGATTGTGGTACACAACTTTTGAAGACAATATACTTACAAGATACACAGATAATGACTTTGCTGGTAGCATTGATGACAGGAAAAACACCTCTCAGGATATGCTTTTCATTTAGGAACAAATTTGATCTCATGAGATTTTAAGAAGCAACCCATTGTTTCAATATCTTATGTAGAAGAAGAATATGTAGAAGCTACTACAACATCATGCCATGCAATATGGCTAAGAAGACTCTTGAAAGATCTTCCACATGTGGAAAGGAGTCAATTTCTATTTTTTATGAAAACAATTCAACAATTGCATTATCCAAAAACCATGTGTTTCACTGAAAAAAACAAAAACATTGACACTCACTATCACTTTATTCGCGAGCTTGTCAACAATGGTGACATTTCTCTTCAATTTTGTGGATCTAGAGATTAGTTAGCAGATATCTTCACCAAACCATTGGGAAAAATTGTTTTTGATTTTCAGAGACAACACTTAGGGATTCATAGTGTTGAAGAATGTAACACTTGATATTAAGAGGGAGTGTTAAGTATATTGAGTTGCATTTTTTGATCGTATCAGGCCTCTAGGGTTGATAAATCTCTTATTAAATTAACATAATGCAATGAAGTTCTATGTTATGCGAAATGTGTATAAAAGACTCAACTGTTTCCATTGCATTGTATCTTGGGGTATTATTCTTAATCAATAGTCGACCCTCTATATATGAATTTCTAAAATGACATACTATATTAGATTACTATTCTTAATCAATGGTAGACTGTTTATATCTGAATTTCTAAAATGACATAGTAGTTTGAGTAATTTCTGAATGGATGGCGGCTATTCTGTTCTTAATTAATAGTTGATTGAATGCCTATATTTAATAGTGCCGCATAGTTCTGGAACTGGTCTAAGTAAGGGAAAAAGGGCCCCAAGGCTTATAGGACTGGTACCAACAACAATTATATAGAAGACCTCTCCTCTTTGAAGGAATCTAATTGACCTAGCAAAAGTTTTGGACTAGGAGAAATTTGACAAGTTCAGAGTTCATTTTATTTTATAAAACAAAATAAATGTCACTCTATGACCTGCTTAAACTCTTTGCCATAATTATAGTGTATTTCATTTTTTTAATTATTCTTTACTATATATACCTCTCTCTCTCTATATAATCAACAACAACACATCATTATTCAAAATTAAAATATCGTAAGAATTAGCTGTGAAATCGAGATCCCGTTATAATTTACATAAAATCCTCTCTTTGTGTCATGATCACAACAACCCAGTATAAGCGCATCCGAGATAACAATAACTACACTACTGTAATGCATAGAGGAAAATGTCAACTTTGTTTTTTAGGGAGGGTTCTCATAAGAAGAAGTTAAGTAGGGAGGGTTCTCATGAGAAGAAGATAACACCATATGTAGACGGTTGTTTAAGAGTTTCACACACAAAGATAAACAATCATCCATTCATTTACAAAAATGTATTGATGGTGATTGATTGGAACATAAAACTTACCTTTGAAGATTGTTTAATGGGTGGCTAGGTAAAATAGATAGTAATATAAAAAACTATTCCAACTATTTGGCTTTTAGCTTTTAGATAGGAATTTAAAATGGAATGAAATTAGTATTAAATGAAGTTTTGACAATGTTAGGGTAAGATTAAATAGAAAACCAGATATGAAATAGTTTCAATTAGAAAATATTAATAAAATAAACTTACATTATTTGAAAATTAATTAAAATGGTCATAAAAACTAAGTAAAAATGAGATATTATTAAAGATGGACAAATAAATTAATTCCAAATAGTATAACTAAAATATTAATTGGCTTTTAACTTTTAGATAGGAATTTAAACCATTAAATTGAGATTTGAAATTAGAGTGTATTAAATGAAGCTTTGACAATGTTAAGGTAAGATTAAATATGAAACCAGATATAAAATAGCCTTATTTAAGAAATATTAATAAAATAAACTTATATTATTTGAAAATTAATAATAAAATGGTCATAAAGACTAAGTAAAAATGAGATATTATTAAAGATGGAAAAATAAATTAATTCCAAATAGTATAACTAAAATATTAATTGACTTTTAGCTTTTAGATAGGAATTTAAACCATTCAATTGAGATTTGAAATTAGATTGTATTAAATGAAGTTTTGAAAATGTTAAGGTAAAATTAAATAGGAAATGATATATGAAATAGTCTCATTTAGGAAATATTAATAAAATAAACTTACAATATTTGAAAATTAATAATAAAATGGTTATAAAGACTAAATAAAAATAAGATATTATTAAAGATGAAATAATAAATTAATTCCAAATAGTATAACTAAAATATTAAATGATGAGATAAAATTTTTTTATTGAATAGAAGAAAATTAAAAATGGAATATCATTAAAGAGGGGAGGAAAATAAATTAATTACAAAATATATAATTAAAGTACTAAATTGTTAATTGTTATGCATAAATTAATTACAAAATATATAATTAAAATACTAAATTGTTATGCCAAAACAAGAAGCTATCTTATAGATACAAATAAATTTAAAAAGAATTAAATTAAAGAGGAAAAAAAGAGGAAAGAGAGGGGGATTAGATAAGAGGGTAAACCAAAAAAAGGAGGAAGAAAAATACAAGGGGATAGGATTGAAGATATGACAAGAGAGATGATGAAACTCAAGAGGGAGAGAAGTCAAAAGGGGTAGTGATTAGAAAATGAAGACTAGGAATCATTGGAGGATAAGGTTAATGACTTAGACTACTAATGGTAGGTTTATATGACTAGTTAAGTTTGTATCTAATCATCTTCACTATTGAAATTATAAGAATGTTTTTCAATTTTTATAGATTCTTGAATGATGCGAGTCTAAATATTTAAGAAAAAAATTGGATTTGATCAAAAAGAAATAAAATGTTAGATTTGTGAGAATGTTTAAGGATGACTGACTTGAGATTATCCAATCATATAAAATAGAAAGATTTATGAGAAAAGTTATGAACTTCATATTAGTCAAAGTCCCCATAAAACAAACTTTTTCTTCAAAAGAAACTATACTTTCTTAGGATGAATGATAACAAATCTATAGTGAAGTACTTTTAAAAGTTTAAATGTATTACTCTGTTATGTTTCTTTTGGAAAGTCATTGAATAATCCAATTGTAGCTATTAAAAATACTACTAGATATTAAAAATTTGAAGATGTAGTTACATATTTTTGATAAACTTTATTAATTTTTTTTTGAAATAATAAATTATAATTTTTAAATATTTTGTATTTTTACATATTCATTAATTTTAATTTTAAAATAAAAAATTAAAATTCAAAACTTTTTTATTTTTCTTTTTTCCTATTAAATAATAAAAATTTATTTTAAATTAAAATAAATTGTAATTTATATATATGCATATGCAACCCATCTCATCAATGCAAAAATGATTTGATAACATAATTTCCATATGAAAATCAATTGGCTAAACAACTTTATTGCGACCACTGAACAACTTTATTGCGACCACCAAAGGAGGTAATTTGACTCTACATTAATCGACTTAAATACATTCTCATAAAAGAATTATGATAAAGTTATAAAACCAATATACCATGTGGATGTACAATTAAATGGCATATAATATGCAATGTGGTTGTACAATTAAATGGTTCATAATATAAATTATTTACAAATCAATGTTAATGCATATAATCCATGTTACATCTAAATGATATTTGAATTCAACAAATATAATCTTTGTTTATTTGATATTTGCAGAAATAGAAAATAAAGCGAAATGTAAATGTAGGAATTAAAACTTATAAACTTAGCTCCATCTTAATGTGATCTAAATTCAATAAAGACTTTTTTATTTAATGTTTTCAGTGGGAAAATAAAAATAAGAATTAAAGTGAAAGGTAACTAGATATTAATTTATATTTATAAAAATTTATTACTTTAATACAATTTTTAAAGATTTTATTTTTTTTCATACATTTATATATTATGTTTAACAAGTTTTATATAATATGAAACAAATATGTTATATGTTTAAGTTCACTTTATCACTAATTTATTTTATATATATATATATATATATATATATATATATATATATA
>CBVK0102549939.1:0-21466 GCA_900067695.1 Picea abies | reverse complement strand
AAAGGTAGGTGACGAACATGGAGATGACGAAGGGGGAATATGGCCTAAGTTCAAAATTTGACCAATTGGGTGTTCCATCTCAGTGGCCTCTCGGGGAGTGATGTGATAAGATAGGGAATTGGGAAAAGAAACACCATGAATTAGATCAAGTGTGACCTCAATAGAGTGAGACAGGGGTAGTTCTGTGGGTTGTGTGAAGAGATCTGCAAATTATTGGAGCGAGGGATCCATGGTAGGAGGCACAGGGTTATTCAGGTTATCTAGGTTAATGGAGTGAACTAGGCACAAAGAGACGCATTGGCTCATATTGAATTGATTAATGGTCATGTGGTCAATAATAGGCCAGGTGGATTTAAGAGAAGAATAAGTAAGTACATAGGTGCGCCCCTCATTTTTCAAGTGGTATTGTTGATATTTAGCATGATAGATAGTGTGTTGGGCCTATTGGTAGGGAATGCCAATGAACAAATTGGCACAATCAATAGGAGATACATCACACACCACAATATCCTAGAAATGACCAATCGCAAAGGTAAATAAACAACACTAGGAGACAGTGAGACAAGGGCCTTCCTTTTGTACCCAACTGAGTTGGTATAGGGTCGAGTGTGGAGTGGTGGGGAGTTTCAGGCCTATGACCAACTTCTAGGAAACAAGGTTCTTTTGGCTTCCATTGTCCAATATGAGAGTAGCCAACTCATGCTTAATATGACAATTATGTGTGAACAATGGTATATTAGAGACGTCAAGTTTATTAGTGGTTATAAGGATTAGAGAAGGGTCCACTTTGGTAGGATTTTAGAGAGAGAATACTTCAGGATGGTCAGAGGAATCTGGTTGAGTGACCTCTGTAAATAGAGTCTGGTTGGTGTGAATTTTCTTAAGTTCCTCATAGTCTGCAAATGTATGCGATTTGGTCTTATGAAAGTTACACTAGGGTGAATTTCTAGGTGTGGATGGGGAAGCAGGGGAAACCATGGAATGATCAGTATATTTCTAGGTGTGGATGGGGAAGCAGGGGAAACCATGGAATGATCAGTATGTGAAGGACTAGCAGCCAAAGGACCATATCAGGTTGAGGGAGAGAGGATTTGAGGAGTCACTTTAAGATCCATGACCAAGGCCTGAAGAAAGGCCTTTTCCAAGGAAGGAGACTCAAACAAATCGACTTCATGATGAAAATTTGTTAATAAACCAGAATTAAATTTGACAATCAATACCTCTTCCAGATCTAAAATGTGTAGTTGGATGCGTAACTTGCAGAAGACATATATGCAGATCTGTACTGACTGATGGGAGAGTTGTTGGAGCTATAACCATTTGTCAAGGAGGTTTTATCGATATCTAGGGGGATAGAAGCAATCTCTAAGTACCTTGCAAAATCCCATCCATGTCGTAATGTGTGGTGTTTGTGTCTCGATCAGGTCGCCTATGTCCATGATCTGAGAAAAATTTTCCAGGTGAATGTCCCACCATTTCTGCATAATTCCCTTGAGTTGTAGACCGACAATATGAAGCTTCATGTCTTCTGTCATCTTAAGACATGTATCAAAGTATGTGGAAATATTGTGAAGCCAAGAGTCGACATTCTCTCCATTCATTTGGCCTGCAAACTTCGGTAATTGGAAGTGCATATCAAGATACATGGGTGTTGGAGATCTACATTGTTGTAGACGGAGTAACTCCTAGAGGTCCATCGATAAAGCCTGAATTGGAGTTGTGGCAGTGGATGCGAAATCCTCTGTAGATGGCTCTCTTCGCAGAGACATAATTTTCATGCACCATGGATGCCAATATGTCAATGGATGTTGCATTGAGAATCACTAAACTCCCGAGGGCCCTGAGAAGGCACTCGGTACCCTAAAGAGGGTGTGTAGAGAATGGTGAAAAATGAATGTGTTGGAAGCCCCGAGGAGGGCGCACTGGAAGTCCTGAGAAGGGCATCTGGCTCTAAGAAAAACAATTTGTTGGTTGGCCTCTCTTTTGAATTTTGTGGTTGAGTAGAAGCTAACTTGGATGTAAGCTCTAATACTAATTGATCTTCAATTCAGATATGAAAAACACACTCAGAAAACTAAATGCATAAAGAAGAACAAAAAGTAGATAGCGTGGAGTAGAGAAAATATAATATACATGAAAATGGAGAAGAAGAATTAGAAGAGAAAATGACCATCATGTTTATTGAGTGAGAGGAGCGCCTTCTATAATCAAGGTGGATTTTTCCTTCTCGTTATTAGCTTATTAGAATAGAAGTTGTAAAAACTAACTAAATTCTTACAACAATAATTGCTAAAAGCACACTAAATGCTTGCAACGAAAAGTGTTGAAGCGAACTACTATCTACAATAGAAAAAACTAAAACTAACTGCAACACTAACTACAATATTAATTAAGGAGTGCCCCTTCATCATGAGTGGCCAAAGAAGTGGGGTGCACTTCCTGGTGGCCCACGAAGCTAGAAACTTACTTGAAGCAACTTTAAATATTTAACATTCCCCACCAAAAGGTCACTAGATAGATTTCCTTGATTTCCATTTAGATTAATAAAATTGCTTCCAATATGAACAATATGTTTGGTTTTGTCTTACATATAATTCATATTAATGGTATTTTTTCATGACACTCAACAATTCCATCATAGTTCATGAAGCAACATATATCATTGATTAATTTACCACCTATTCATAACAAAAAATTCTCTCTTTTGATGCATATGAAGTCGACCTTGCTAAAAAATATAACTCCAAATGACATAGGATCATACTTGAGTTGAATCATTTTTTTAAAGCATTATCTCTAAATGCATATGAAGTCTCAATCCACATTCATCAAATACCAACAACATGTATTCAGACAATAGTTTCACTTCCCAAAAATGCAAAATCTAACACCCTCATCACTAAATGCAATCACCATTTGTAGATATAAACACGCCAACAAGACCAAAACTTTCCTCAATACAATGAGAGATGTCCAAGAAAAAGGTTCCCAAAATAAATCATAACAGATCTTGAAATATTAGTCACGACAACAACCCCTCATACTAGGAATTAACACAACATAGCCCACAATACTCCAAAATAACCATGCTTCATATCTAAGATACAGATGGGGTCTACCTATCACCATTTAACAATGCCACTCATATCAATATAATGTCCCCTTACAACTAGAACTACATTAGTTAATGGACAACTAAGGTTAGATCATAGATCCCCAAAATTTCTTAGTATATATAGCATGAAGGGAAATGGAGCTGTTGTTGTAATCAATGCAAAAGTAAAATCCTTCCAAGATTCCCATTGCTACCTTGATAAATCCTTCAAGTGTAAATGCTTCTAACTCGATATCCTCCATTTTCTGGGAATATATGTGTCCTATAGGTTGCTAAAATTGTTGTTGAATAAGGGTCACACTATTATATCTCTTCCTACCACTGTTAAATTGCCTAAAATAGTCCTGAAATGTCTTCATTTAGATATTGTGCTAATGCTTAATGAATCTGGGCAAAACGAGATTCTCCATTTCACTTATGAGAAAATCTAACTACCTCTGCTTGCAAGGCCCTATTGAATTCTTTTTAGTAGTAAGCCCTTTTCTAATAATCGAAATCTCACATAAGAAATCTAGTTTGATCTCCCACCATTTTTTTTGTATTGCTAGAAACAACCAAAATATGGTCATCGAAATTATAAGAAACAACTTCCTTCCATTGTGGTTTAAGAGATCCTCATGATCACCAGAAATGTTCAAATGTGAGATATCTAGAAAATAACCCACTAAATAATACTATCAGGTTTCAACTAGGTTCAAGTATACACATAACCATGGGACATGCATGGATATAAACATAAAAACCATGACCAATGTCATGTATGCCTTCTCAACCCTCCCTCTAACACACACATATGAAGGGTTATGAAAATGTCAAAAGGAATTCAATGTTCACTAGATGGAGATCCTCAATCACAAATTGGGAGGCATATCAGACCATCAACTAAATATGAAAATATATGCACATATAACAAATAGCATATTCATGTTTCCTACTACATTCATGGATATTATATATGTTCAATAAACTACAATAGAAAATCACTCACATATAAAAATTTGATGTGGGTTTTGGATTTTGGAGTTCCTTACAAAATGCAGAAGGAACTAATTTAAGAATTCTAAGAGAATAGTCCCCTAGAAATCTCATTATATCAATTCTCATTTGAACCAATATTATAATCTGATAGCTCAAAATAGTCAATATGCACAACTAGGATAAAAACTCGAAAATACTAAAAATTATTCAATTATCTAACCATGAACCGTATAGATTTTGTCAACAAAATCAAAATATGTAAAGAATTACCAGAAACAAAGATGAAAGACTTATTTGTTGAATGTTGCAATCAAAACAACCAATTGATCAAGTGGTTTCCACCCAATAGTAGGTATTACACTATGGATATCACCCCATATCTAGGATACGATACCACTAGGGTGAAGTAGGACAAGAAAAACTCTGAATTTCAAACTAAAACAAGTCCAACCAAGTGATTTTTACTACCAAAATTCTGAGGAAATAACAACTCTTAGGCACCCACATTACTTACCCCACACAACACAAGGAGTGTTTCCTTCTATGGTACAAAATCCCTTAGAAATACCTCCCCTCAATGATCTTTAGTGTAGGAATAGGAAGGTCCAGGGTAATAACTCAAGCCTCTACATAATCCCCTTGGTTTATTGGAATTTTTTATAGGTCTAAAAGTTTCCTTTCATGGCCGGTATGTTCTATCATGGACTTGGCTATATTTTTCTACTGTCTAAGCCTCTAAAAATATCCTCCCCAAATTTTCCAATAGCATCCTCATCCCCATTCAAATTTCTCATCCATGCCTCATGACAAGAGAATTTCAATTCAACTTCTTTCCTAGCTCCAAGAATGTAGGGGAGACAACTTGTTAGTTTTTAGGAAATGATGGCTTATATTGAGGAATTTTTTTCCTCCACTCCTCTTAACCTCTTTTAACTTAACAACTCACATTTTGAAATGGGTGAAGGTTCAAGGTAGCATAAGGTGGATGTTTTTATGCATAAACCCCCCTTAGACCAAGGAAATGTTTAGGGGATAAATTTTTCCCATGAGCTAATTTCCCATATTTTTTCCCAAAAAAAGATTTGCCAATTCCCATTTTTTCTAAAATTGATTTGCCTAATTTCTATATAATAAAATTATTTTACCTTAAAAATTGCCAAAAAATTATAGAAACTATATAAAATTCTGAGAAATTTGAATATTTTACAAAATTATCGCCAAACATCTTATAGTTTGCATATTAAGGGATAGCAATATTTGCCAAGGTTTCTACATTTTAAGATAATTTTCCATCCTTAAAATTATCCCTGCCTTAGACCCCCTCACCTTTCCTCTCTTCTGGTATCATATCCCCTAGAGACACTCAAGCTTAGTTGGTCTTGATCTTCTTCTTTATTAATTGCAAAATAAAATACATACAATATTCAAGGGAATCAAACTAGGATATTACACCAATGCATTGTGTTAAGGCACACAATAATCCAAAGACCATTCTACAAAAATGTACATTACTTCCCATTTCATAAATATACGCTCTAAAATTTGCATTAAAAAATTCTGTCATCCATTACTTCATTGAATATTTCCCACGAAACTTGTATACTGACATCCTATCAACCATAAACAAAGTGGTATAATACCTTGTTAATAATTTTCAGCCAAGAAATTAAAACAAATAGCCAATCTTTGAATTTTCCACAGATTTTTACACAATTCTTACTTAAGAAATGAGCCAAATTATCAAAATGAGGATGAGATACAATTTCCAAATGAAATCAATGTTGCAATTGAGAAATGAGGAAAACTAAGCAGAGAATGGATTTCTGCAAGAAATTTCACATTCTGGGTGTTCACTAACTTGAGAGAAGGGCGTGGCAAAATGGAGACAGGAAACAAAAGCTAAGATATTGGGGTCTTTATGTGCGAAGAAGGATATATGTAAGATTCCCACTAGCTTTTGAAATCTAAAGGCACCATCTAGACTATTCAACATTGTGTGATGTTCATGAATTGTGAGTATATTCTTTGGAAGAATACAATACAGAGAATTTTGATCACAAAGGATATGCTTAAACCATTTAAATGAGAGAGAATATAAATTGATTCCATAGTTGGAACAATTGAAGAACCAAATGGATCCAACAAAGGACCGATATTGATGACAGTTACTACCACTTCCTTGTGTGATCGTATTTCATTTGAGGCCATAATAGATCACTTCATTCACTTCATACTACCTATGTCATGTACCTATATTCCTTCCTTGGCCATAGGAGCACTCCATACATAATTCATTCCTTTATTAATCAGTTGTGATGGCCAAATTCAAAATCTAACAAAGAAATAAACATAATTCATATCCACATACAAATAGCATAAAAAATAACATGCATATTTTGAATTCATTCTTTGTCGATTATCAAACTGAATGAAAATGTAAGCATTCCACATAGAGTTGATTGTGTATACTTATCTAGTTTCAAGTATAGTACACCAAATTGGTTGCTAAGTAGTGATTCACTGCCCAACCGTAGGAATGTGATATGGATTCCATCCCAAGCCAAACCATGATACCACCAAGCCAAATGAAGCTTCAATGGGGCTCTAATATCACTCAACACATTCCATTTATCTCATCACAAATCTAATCTACTCACTTTTAATCACTCTAAGTACTCATCCAACCATCAATATGTGATGGCACTCTCTTCTCCTTCACAACTCAAGGAAGATATTCACTTTCCATGCTCCACTGTCCATCGAGGGTCTTCTTCCCTTCCAGTTCAAGTTGAATGAGTCCAATACTATTGGTTTCCTACTTTGAATTACTTGAAAGAGAAAAACTTGGCCAAAACAATCCATGAGAAATGTTAACATAGTTTCATGTTTGTGGTGTTGCTTCAATTTTTATGGACACTCCAACAACAATTTTGTCCTCAAAATATACCATTTCCAAGTTTGAATTATTATAGTTAGTCCTTAACTTTGATATGTCCTTACCAACCATAACTCCAAGATTTTCTCTTGCAAGAATAACAACCATGGTTTCATACAAGTTCCTCCATGAACAAGAAGAGGAAGAAAGTTCAAATGGAGAAGTGGAGAATGCTCAATGGATGATGGAAGAATGATAATGACATACAAAAAGCAACCCTTTCTTTGCATGAGGCCTTCTCCCCTCCCATGGATGTGATGTATTGTACTTGGACACACATAATTCCAAGATTGATTGGAGATATTTCTATAAGGAAACATGAGCAGTGTTAAATCAAATCACCCATGCACCCCCTTTCCACTTCCCCTCTTGCAATATCATGGTCCCCTTATTTCTTTTCAAGAAACCATTTTGGTGGATATTACATTATTATGTATTTCCTTTTATTCATGAGATCACAAACATAAGGACACCATGTAAAACATAAAAATCACACCAAAATCCTTTCCCACCATGGGGACTCATACACATTAAGTAGTCAATCATTTTCCCTGAACTTCACACTAGGACTATTTAGAATGCAATTACATTATTTACACATGGGGTCATTTAAATCAACCCACATGGGTTGACTTCATGATGAAATCTCATCATTCAAATAATACATGATTTAACATATTATATTACAGAGGTAAAAACTGAGATATTACTCAACATAGTAGGCTTCTCCATGATATATTTATGCCTTTTCTTTTTCTATTATTGAACTCCACTACAACCAATTTTTTGTGTGAATCACCATTTGTTATAGACTTGAACATTTCTAGAGACTACCCATAAATATTATCGGTCATATTATTTTCTTCATTCTTTATAATGAATGTGAAACCTTTCCTATCAGATCCATTCTTGGGTACTATAGTCAGGTCAAATAAAGAATCGAAGGACATGATAACTGTGTCTCCTATGAAATCATTCCACAGCTTGAAACCTTGGTTCAACAAAATTCTCCCTCTATGATTCATGAGACATAATTCGACCCTAGGATTGCATGTATATGCAGTTTCTTGCATGGTCTGAAATTTATGTTGGCATTGAGGATATCCAATTGATGTTTGTTGATTTTTTTGAAGCAAGAGAACATGTATCTATGAGGATTAGAGGCAGCTAAGGCTATAATAATGCAGTTAATGAGAAGTAACATAAATACAGTTCCAATGAGGCCCATATATGAATTGTTTCCAAGCTCAATTATATATAACATTGACACTCCTCGTTAAACAATTAACAACGTTTGCAATTAGCTTAAGTTGGTGTCTTCTTCTTCATTGCTCGAAAAACCTCCTCCTTTCTATGTTAATTCTATGTCTTATAGTAGGGGTGTCCTTAACTATGATCTATGTGTATCTTATGTGTGTGTGCCTTGTGAGTAAATAATTTCCCTTCTATATTTTGTTGGTCCCAATGGTGCACACTGGGCATATGACAACAAGCAATAAAGCTAAAAATTGACATAAACACATGAGAAAGAGATGCACAATAAATATACATAACCAAATATTACACTACCACATGCTATCCTACATGTTGTTGATCATAGTTCTACCATGTCCCTGTCCATTCATGCCCACAAACTATTGACTTTTAACACTAATCAACATCTCCTCTAAAATCCCAAGAGTGTCCCATGCAATTTATTTACCCCTCCAAAATTTACCATGTAGGTATATGTCGAGGAATACTGGATAATAGAGGATTATACTAGGCAATTAAAAATTCCATGAAATATAGTCAAAGTTTAAGTCAATGTAACTAACAAACTACGTCATTTTCAGTTACAATTTTATTGGATTTCTCTTCGTGATTGGCTTTTTCAAAGAAAGGTAACAACACATTAAGTGGGTTTATGAGCCATCCTTTTCTCTTAGCTCATTGTTGACATCAAATGACTAGAAGATGAGGAAAATGGGGATTTGTTTATGGGATTTGAATTGAGAACAGAGACATTATTCCTTTTCTTAGCTCTCATTGTCAACCTCAAATGACTAGAAGACGATAAAAAGATAATTTTTTTTATGATATTTCAAGTGATAAAGAATGCATTATTGCTTAGACTAGTGATCAACATTACATTTTCAATCATCAATGATGCTAATCCCAAATATTTTCATTTCAAATTTTTAAGTTTTTGGATTGTGCAATAAATTGATTCCACAATGAAGTATGAAGCGATGGACAACAATAACATGGATTATAATTTTTGCATATGATAATCAATAAGTCAATTAAAAAGAACACTATTAACATGGAAATATTCAAATTAGAAAGATGTTTTTAAACAACCTATAATTAAAGAATCATTCATTTTGTCAATTTTTACAAAGAAATCTTCAAGGAATCTAAAACAACTACTTTCCAAGCTTCTTGTTATATTCACAACATTGTTCCTCCTTGCATGCACCATTGGATCAACTCTTGATCGACGATCTCTGCATTCCATTGTGTTTTGGATCTATTATACCAAGAGCATTCCCAAGTCATCCAATTTGGATTAGGTCACACAAATCACATGCAAGTGGGCCTATTGGGTCTCCTTCCCGAGCCTATATGCCTAAAATAACCATGGAAAGATACCCTTGCGCCATGTGGCAAGGAGAGATAGACTGGTGTCCATATGGATCCACTCCACATCAAACACAAAGGCGTGATATTTTTCATTATCCACCATGAATCGATTGCACATGAGCCTAGAAGACATATAACCTCTTAGTGACATCAAATACATTCAATATTCACAAGATACCCTTCAAATCCTTGAAACCCATCAACATCCATGTCAACTCCAAGATGGAAAAATTGGTTGGGCATTTAAAAAAGCATGTAGTAATTTATCCTTGGCCCTACCTCTTGGCATTTTTAAGGCTGGAATATAAATACAAGAGCCAATCACAAGAAGGTAGTGGGATGGTTTAGTTACTTGGGAAAATGAATTTACCCACTTGTTGGTTTGATTCAAAGTTGGGATATTCGAGAGCGGAATTTATGAAGATGATTGAATTGAGGACAATAACACCAGTGATAGTTCTAAAGAGATACAAGACTAGTTATGGAAAAGACAGTTGTGGAGAAATATGGGGAGCTATTCACTCATGTATCCTTTGATACATCTCTGGGTCCGCTTCCAATAGAGACCTCTTTATTAATGCTCACATGCTTGTGTTTTACAATGACTTTTTAACATGTTTCTCAAACTCAGAAACATAGTGCACCATTGAATTCCTTGTGAAATTTCGATAAAAAGGAGTATAAAGTTCATAAAATTCTATGACAGAACCTCATGGCATGCATTACGATGCAGCCTCCAAGTCTAATTACCCTTGGGAATGAACTTCAAGACATCGTATTCTGCATTCATGTGTGTCCTTGTCTTGGTCCATGCACTCATTAAATAGGGCATAGGCCCCTTAACCTCCATCCAGAACTGTGGATCGGCATTAAATATTTGTCAGTGGGCATGCCTTAACAAGAGGATCCTTTGGTGCAATGGTTAAGGAATATGTTTTGCATAGAGGAGGTTGTGGGTTTGATCCCCATGAACCTCTCTTTTGTTATAACATATGGTTGTTATATAGTTTGGAGTTATATTGTATATATGGCATAGTTTGTTGGAATATTCGTTAGCGCCTTCGTGAAATATAATTTGATTACATTGGATACCATATGATCATATATTATGGGTTGATGGATAATCCCTCGACCCTTTTCCTCCACCAAATATGCAACATAACAACCTTAAATAATGATGGTGCCATATATGGTTAAGAAACACATGTCCGATGCATTAGTGAGGTTGTTGATTTGTTTGGCAGGAGACTTGGGTTTGATCCTTTGGTGTCCAACTAATTTTATATAAACTTACCCATTAATTACCAATGGGAGGCTTCAACATGGTAGCCTCTCATTGGTTTATCTCTACCACGTGTCAACACACAATTAGTCCACTTAATATGCATGATTTCCACATCACCTACCTAGTCAACCATATGGTCATGCCACATGGTGCCTTGTGATGTTTCCATGTCATTATTGTACGGTCATTCCATGTATCACCCTTTCAGTGGTGACACATGTCACCTTTTTTACCCTTTTGACTTTGACTTTTACATAGTTGACCTAAAGTATGACTGGCCATATCTTTTGTGTTCTAGCTCCGTTTGAGATGATTTTTGCATATTTGGAAAGATATCATCAAGCTCTATGCATTGAAGTCATTTTCGAGAGCAATTGGGATGATCAAATTTTGAGCATTTTTTAATCCTTATGGACCTCTATGAGCATTCCAAATCCTCCTAGACCTCTGTGAGCGTTCCTAGATCCTCCTGGATCATTCCTCCCCATTGGAAACCTTTTGTACCACCAAAAGTTTTGATTACTCAGCAACTAAGTGAGGGTAAAGTTCCCTCACCCTTATGATCTCCATCCGTTTTTCTTTACTTGGTTTCACCCCTTTGAGACCAACTCGAATATATTCCACATCACCTCGTTGTGAATTTATGATTCTTCTATCGAGAATAACATCTTCCTATAGATTGTCCAAATATTATGGAGCAAAATCATCAATTTATGGAACTTGAATACTTTCAGCTTCATCCATAATCATATGAGGCTCATAAAGCTTCAAATTCTCAACATTTACCACTGAATACATTTGCATGCAGGATGGTAGCTCTAAATGAAATGCATGAGTGGCAATATTCTCTAAGATATTGAATGGACCATATCAGATTGGACTTAGCTTTTTACCTTCACCCTTCATTCTTTCCTTGCTAATATGTAACCAAATGTGATCACCGACTTCAAACTGATGATCAACCTGATGTTTGTCATGCCTCACATTGTATTCATCTTGGATTTTCTCCCACTATTCATGTACTACTTGATGTACCTACTGGATATTCTGAATGAACCTTTTATCTTTATTTGTACCATCCTTTCTGTCCTCCTTACTTGCTTCTCCAAAATCAAACTCCATAGGTGATTTAGGCAAGTACCCAAAACATACTTCAAAAGGAATTTTCTGAGTAGAAGAATGTATGGCATGATTATAGGTTGTACATAAGGCAATTGTTCATCCCATAACTTAAGATGCTTGTTGAAGCATCCTTGAAGTAGATGTACCGTTGTTCTGTTTACGACCTTTGTCTATCCATTTTTTTGCAGATGAAAATTTGTGCTCCTCTTTAACTTACTGTGCATCAACTCCCATAAATGAGACCAAAACTTTCCCAAAAAGAGAGAGTCTCTATTTGATATAATAGATGTAGGAAACCCAAAATGAACCCATACATTAGCAAAGAACATTTGTTTTGTCTATTCAGTTGTGACATGTTTCTTACATGGAATTAAAATACACATTATATTGAATCTATCCACAACAACATATAAGTAATCATGACCTATCTTGGACATCAAAACCCCCCCGACAAAATACATGGAGATACTTTCCCATGGATGAGAAGATACTAGAAGTGGCATATAATCCCAACTTTCTATTGTTGGGCTTACTTGTGGTGCACATGACAAACCCTTTTACATACCTGGAAACTGTCTCATTCATTCGAGGCCAATAACAATATCTATGAAATTATGTTACTATATTACCAACCCCAAAATGTCTATAAATGAGAGATGTATGAGCTTCTCTAATTACATTCATTGTTTCATCTCTAGGTATACAAATTTTTCCAAGATGATATAACAAATTGTTATGCATATAATAATCCGACTACTGATTTCCACAAGTTAATGCTTCATACACATCTTTAAAATCATCATCCTTAGCATATTGTTCAACATACATTTCATGAGATAAAGGATTATACCTTAGTATTACGGATGCATTAATCACCGGTCTTGACAACATGTCTGCAACCTTATTAAGAATACCTTTCTTATACTTGATTACCATATGAAACTATTGTAAGAAACCCATCCACCTGAAATCTCATGACTGTTTTAGCTTGGTATGTGACTGCAGCTTCATACACATCTTTAAAATCATCATCCTTAGCATATTGTTCAACATACATTTCATGAGATAAAGGATTATACCTTAGTATTACGGATGCATTAATCACCGGTCTTGACAACATGTCTGCAACCTTATTAAGAATACCTTTCTTATACTTGATTACCATATGAAACTATTGTAAGAAACCCATCCACCTGAAATCTCATGACTGTTTTAGCTTGGTATGTGACTGCAAATAGTGTAATGGATAGTGATCTATATGAATTATTGTCTCCTTTCCCATTAAGTAATGATTCCATTTCTTCACACTTTGTACCAACGCATACAATCCCTTATTGTAATGGATAGTGATCTATATGAATTATTGTCTCCTTTCCCATTAAGTAATGATTCCATTTCTTCACACTTTGTACCAACGCATACAATCCCTTATTGTATGTTGGATATTTAATCACAACATGAGTAAAATTATCAGAATTATAACATATAGGTTTACCTCGTTGCATCAAGACTTCTCCCATGACATATCTTCTTGCATCTGTTTGAATCTCAAATGGATTTTGTAGATATGGCAGAGCCAAAACTGGTGTGGTTCTTATCTTCTCCTTCAATTTCTCGAAGTCTTTATGCTACTTGCCTCCCCATTGAACATATTTTTTAACACTTGGTAATGCATCCATAGGAGCTGGTATGAAAGAGAAATTGACAATGAATTTCCTCTAGTACTGTATTGCTCCTAAGAATCTCCTGACTTCTATGGCAGTAGTTGACTTGGTCCAATTCACAATGACTTCTACTTTTGCAAGATCTATCTTTAGTTGACAATAGCCTACAATGTAACCCAAATATACTAGAGAAGTTTTTCCAAATTTACACTTATACAATTTTACATACAACTTCTCCTACTTTAAGAGTTCAAAGACTATCTTGACATGCATTATATGATCTTCCCATCTTCGATTAAATATCAATATATCATCCATGTAGACGATAACAAAATCATCTATATAAGGCCTAAAAACATCATTCATTACCCTCATAAATGTTGCAGGTGCATTACATAAACCAAATGGCATAACTAACCATTCAACAACTCCTGCTTTGTCTTGAAAGCAATTTTCCATATATCTTTTTTTGCAATTTGATTTGATGGTAACCACTTCTCAAGTCCAACTTAGTGAAATAAAAAACATTCTTTAAATGATCCAATAAATCACCATTTTTTGGAAGAGGATAATGGTTTTTTACCGTAATCTTGGCCAGGGCTCAAAATTCAATACACATCCTCCACGTGTCATCTTTCTTTGGAACTAATACAATAGGAGAACCAAACATAGAGGATCTTGGTCTGATGATTCCTTTATCGAGCAATTCTTGAACCTACTTCTTTATTTATGCATTCTCGATCATTGATGACCTAGACATACCAATGTTAGGAAGAGGAGCATCATGCGGTAAATAGATTTCATGTTCAACCTCCCTCTTAGGAGACAACCTTGTATGTTCCTGAAATAACTCTTCATAGTTAGATATGATTTTAAACAACTCCTATTTATGACCTGGATCACAACCTAATAAAAAATCGGATATATCTTCTTCTTTCTATTTCACTATCATGAGAATAAAATATTTACTTGCGTTCACAAGTCTCTTCATTTTCCCTATGATCACTAAAGAAACATTAGCTTTGATTTGATGAGCTCTGACAATAAATTTAACCCCATATTTGAAAATGTGATATTTATTCTCTTCATGGTAGAATATAGCTTTCCTGTCAAATAGATATGGACTTCCCAAGACAATGTCGCAAATGTCAAGAGGAACAACATCTATTTCTACCTCAACAAAGAACTTAGCGGTGATTGCAAATCTGAACTTACACTGCCTCGTTACCTGCAACTTAGCATATTCACACACACCCAACCTAATGGATATGGATTTTTGTGAGGTGTCATCTTTAAACCCAAATTATTAACAATTTCTTTAGATAGTAAGTTAACTTGAGATCCACCGTCAAACAAAATATCTAACTTTGTATGCTTGAATATAACCCTGACATGGAAAATCTTACTTCTTTTCTTTTGATCAGTAACACTTTCAAATTTAGCAAATTGAACTATAGAATTAGAATTGATAATAGATATACCTTTTCTTCCTATTTCCATGATCTTAGATTCATCCCCATAATCTGATTCTATATCTTGTCGAGCTAATGCAATAGTCTTCCACTTCCCTTTATCCTTGAACTTGTTTTGTTGTAATTATGGACGCAGCTTCCATCATTGTGCTTCCTCGTGCCCTTTTTCTTACAATGGGAACATGTAGGACTTTCTTCGGCTTGCTTTATTGTAGCTAACTTCTTACTCTTTCATTTTCCTTTCAGTTTCTTCTCGAACTTGTATGGCTTCTTAGCGATTATACACCAAAATTCCTAAGGATAATGCCTTATTTTTGAATTCCTATGTATATGCTTGAATATTTTTTCCTTTACCTTATCTTAGATGTTTCCATTCTATAATTATCATTTGCATATAACCTAGTGGATATAATTTTTTTCTTATGGCCTTAGTAAGTTTATCCCAATAAGAGATTACTTTACCCTTTTGAAAGAGACCAACTTGCATCTTACTCTCCCACAATATTAAGGTTGTGCCACTTAGTTGAAGAGCAACTAATTGTATCTTTGCAGCATCGTCCACGATCTTTTGAACCCTGCAATATACCTCTATTTGCTTGACTCAATTGTCCAAATTCTCGACATTCAATTCTCCATCATAGGTTGGCAATTTGAACTTGACATCCAATTTTAATAAAGATAGACTATGATCATGAGGAGACTTCTTAGAGGGATTCTTTTTATGTGAAGAATGTTTACTTTCCTCGGAAGAATATGATGATGAGGATGATGGTGAGGAAGGTTCTGAAGGTCCACCTTCATCACCTCCTCCATCCTCTTTGACTAGTTCAACTTTCTCCATTGCAATTTCCTCCTTGGCCTTCTTTCGGCCCTCGTACATTTTTTCCACCATGGATTTCATTAAATTAAAATCCTCGAAGAAATCATCTTTTTTTCCACCATGGATTTCATTAAATTAAAATCCTCGAAGAAATCATCTTAAGAGTCATAAGGACCTAATTTTCTTGGCGAGTTCATCTCTCTTCTTCAAGTATAGATTCTCGAACCAATCTTCGGATTATAACTTGAAATCTTTCCTTCTCCTGGCTTGAATTTGGACCTTGTAAGCATTCACTCACAAACCATTGGCAAACCTGCTCTGATACCAACTTGATCCAAAAAATCCTTATATGTTAAATAATATTTAATACATATAAAGATCTACGTGATCTTCGAAAAGAATAATGATCGCTTCACTGGTTGCAATTTACATGTGAATTAACTTATATTATCCAATACACTTTAATGATAAACAACTTGCAATATAACTGAGTGAAAATAGAATAACAACATTGAAATCACGTACACAATTTTGATAACAAAGTTCACCCAATTTGTGCTATGTCTCTGGTTCCACTTCCAATAAAGACCTCTTTATTAATGCTCAAATGATTTTGTTTTACAATGACCTTTTTACATGTTGCTTAAACTCAAAAACATAGTGCACCATTGAGTTCCTTGTGAAAGTTCGATAAAAATGAGTATAAAGTTCATAGATTCTGTGATGGAACCTCGTGGCACACATTATGGTGCAACCTCCAAGTCTAATTATCCTTGGGCATGAAATTTGAGACACCATACTCTACACTCATGTGTGTCCTTGTCTCGGTCCATGTGCTCAATAAATAGGGCATGAGCCCCTTAACCTCGATCCAAAACTCTTGGTTGGCATTAAATATTTTTTTGTGGGCATGCATTAACAAGAGGCGCCTTTGGCGCAACGATTAAGGCATATTTTTAGCATAGAGGAAGTCCCAGGTTTGATCCTCACGAACCTCGCTTTTGTTATAACATAAAATATTTATATATTTTGGAGTTATATTGTATATATGGTATAGTTTGTTGGAATATTCGTTAGTGCCTCCACAAAATATAAGTTGGTTACGTTAAATACCATATGATCATAGATTATGAGTTGATGGCTAATCCCTCGACCCTTTTCATCTGCCAAATATGCAACATAACAACCTTAAATAATGGTGGTGCCATATATACGGTTAAAAAACACATGCGTGGTGTATTGTTGAGGCCGTTGGGTTGTTTGGTGGTAGACCTGGGTTCGATCCTCCAAGATCCAATTAATTTAAAAAAACCTTACCCATTAATGGCCAATGGGAGGCTGCCACGTGGTAGCCTCTCATTGGTCTATCTCTTCCACGTGTCAATACACAATTGGTCCACTTAATATACATGATTGCCACATCACCTGCCCAGTTAGTTGTACGGTCATGCCACGTGGTGCCTTGTGATGTTGCCACATCATCATCGTATAGTCGTATGGTCATTCCATGTGTCACTTTTTCAGTGGTGACACATGTCACATTTTTACCCTTTTGACTTTGACTTTTCTCTAGTTGACCTGAACTTTGACCGGCCATATCTTTTGCATTCTAGCTCCGTTTGAGACGATTTTTGCATCGTTGGAAAGATATAATTGATATCTACGCATTGATGTAATTTTAAAGAGCATTTGGGACAATCAAATTTTGAGCATTTATGAATCATTCTAGACCTTTATGAGCATTCTAGATCCTCCTAGACCTCTGCGAGCATTCCTCGATCCTCTTGGATCATTTGAGTCATTAACACAAGAGTAGACATTGAAATTGATCTCTTTGTAATCTATTATTACCTTGAGAAGTAATTATAGAGAGTAGAGCAAGCCATTTCACACTAGAGTTTTCCTATTGGGTTTCTCTAGGATAAAATTATTTGTGTCATATTGTGTATGGTTGTAGTATTTATTGCATTGAGTTCTTTGCATTTGAATTTTTGGTCATTATTAATTTCATTGCATCATTTAAGTAAAGAAGAGAAAATCTTGACAATAAGCATTGGGTCTATGTTAGTGAATTCAGTTGATCATACACTAATCAATTACAAATTAATGAGATTTATTATTTATTGCATTGAGTTCTTTGTATTTGAATTTTTGGTCATTATTAATTTCATTGTATCATTTAAGTAAAGAAGAGAAAATTTTGACAATAAGCATTGGGTCTATATTAGTGAATTCAATTGATCATACACTAATCAATTACAAATTAAAGAGAATTAGTATTCATGATTATTTGAACCTTTCCATTCCCTAGAGTCAACTTGGCTTATTACCATGCACTAATCAATTACAAATTAACAAGATTTAGTATTCATGCCTATTTGAACCTTTCCATCCCCTAGAGTCATCTTGGCTTCTTACCATGCTATCTTTGGAAGAGATATGTTCGTGAAGGTTTTTATGTTAAGGACAACCATGTAATAAGGAACAACACACTTGGCACATTGGAAATATTTTCATTGTGCTTAAAGGCTAGGTGGAGCCAACAAACAATCCTTACTAGGATTATCCAAAATGATCCTTGAAAGTGGTTTCTTCAAAATCTATATTCATGATTTGCAGTGATATTCGAGGGATTGGAAATACATTAGTGAGAAGTCCTTCACCGAGGATAGCAAGGATTTGCATAATAGATCAAGACTTGAAATCTTTATTACTCCATGCTTTAATAGGACCCAGGGGACCAACAACTTTGAGAAGTGGCAATAAAATAAAGGCCAAACATTTTCAAAGGAACAAAGCTAATTTAAATTTTAAAAACTGGGTTGGTTGGTGCTCCATCAAAGCTATGTAGTTAAAGCAAGATTTAATAAGGAAAAAATCTCTAATTCATTTTATGTTCGATGTTGAAAAGATGAAATGATAAAGTATATTTTTTTGCAATGCCCAGTTAGAGGAACTTATAGACATGGTTTCAAGTAAAATACAATAACTTATTCACAACCTTTTTCACTTGTAGAGGACCTCTTCTAAATGACAGATGATTCAAAAATGTTGCAGAAAGAACTTGCATATTATGTGATTTTCTTTTATTGATTTTGTTCTTAAAAACAATGTAGAACTTGCAAGGAGACAATTCCCATTTATAATGGATAAAATTAAAAACACCAGAAAAAAAAGATTCACACTTCATGCAAAAAGCCAAAATTTGATGTGGGTGTTTCCAAAAGATATAGACTCCACCAGAGGAGGGACATGTGTTAGTTTTTTTAACTTTTATATTCAACAAAGATATTAATGTAAATTTTTATATCTATGGTGTAATTTTTAATATTTTGTTGTTGAATTTTTCGTATTATTTAATGTAATGCAAAGTGTTTTAAAACAACAAATGAAATTAGCATCAAAACTGTTTATTTTTTAAAAATATTTTAATGTAATAATTGTATGTAATCTAAAGTGAAAATTTAAAGTAATTATGAAATGTTTGAAACTTTTAATAATGAATTATTTATGCATAACTTAAAAGTAAAAGAAAAGTGATGGTGATTATTCAATGCTTTTAAAAGTTATGTATAATTTGGACATATCTAGGTGTTAGTAACTATTGATAATGTTACATCGGTCTGCGAGCTTTGCATCTAGGGTTTCCTGTGACCTATAGTGAGCACGCCCATGGCTCCATCCACGGGGGGAGGATCCCTCCATCCTCTCCTCCACCTCCAGACATCGTTGCTTTCCAATCATTAATTTCTTCCTATATGAAATCTGTGAAAGAAACGTCATCAAGATTCGTCAAGAAAATGGAGGAAATTCCCAAGGTTCATGTCCATCCGCCATCGTCTCATCCTTTCACCCTTTGGCTAGAAGAGAATGGTCTTATCAGACAGTTCACAGGTCTATGGCCTTCACCCAAGGCCACGCATCATTAGCTAGATCTAAATTGGAAGAAGTTGATCCAAGGAAAAATCTCCACAACATTTTGTGTTAAGGGGTTCTTTGTTTTCCTGTTTGAAAAAAAAGAAGACAGGGATCTAATATTTCGTAGTGGCCCCTATTTCATGGGATATCGAGGAATGTATCTCAACAAATGGACCCCAGACTTCAACCCAGAAAATGACATACTCTCAACAATCCCGGTCTAGGTAAGACTCCCCTTTCTCCCATTGCATTGTTGGAATGATGAAACTCTAAGAAATATAGACAATTCCTTGGGAAAATACATTGATCGTGCTAAACCATGAGACATCATTCAAGCATGTTCCAGACTCTGTGTAGAGGTAGATCTGGAGAAAGGACTTCTTGTGGTGATTCAATTAACCTTAGACAACTGGTCATACATCCAATAAGTGGATTACATGCATATCCCATTTAAATGCAAGGTCTGTCGTGAATATGGACATTTTGAAATATTTCCGCAAGCAAAAACCTCCCAACTAGAGGAGAAAAATCAGGAGCAATGACAACAACTGAAAATAAAAAAGACTAATGGTAAGGCCGCAACAACTGCCCAGGCTCAAGCACAAGGAGATAAATCCCATGCTCCCCACTCTAAATCTTCAAGTACATCCCAAAGAGGGGAGGCTATCCATAATATATTTCAAAAAATAGTAGTTCTAGAAAAAATTGGGGAAGAAAACCTGGAATCCTAGGAAGGAAATGAGGCAGCACATCAAGAAGCTCCAAATAAAGACGATCGAAAAGGCAAAGCCAAGGAATCTCAACCTTTGAGAGATGGGGAATCCACGATAATTGTGCCCTCCCAAACATTAGTAGGGATTCCAATTATCCTTGAGGAAGAATACTAGGGAAACTCTGAAAGTGACACGGAACCTGAAATTTCCCAGCCCCCTACAACAATAAAATATGGGAGAAAGACTAACAAAAACAAACGCGAAGCAACAACAGATAGGGAAAAAGAACTAGGCATTCAATCTACACTAGAGGAAGCCCTCAAGAAAGAGGGAAAGATAGGAAAACCCCATATCACTAAAGGTATACCTTCTCAACCCTCTAAAGGAGGGCACAGAAAAACACTAATAAGTGATGAAATGGAAAATCCATAAGCTCTAGAGGTGCTTCAAGAGGCTTATGCACAATGTGGAATTCTGACGTTCTGCAACTAGTGGAATGGCACAAATATTTAAATTGGATAATGGTCACCCTCTCCATGAACACCACATGTATGATTCTCACCATTATCAATGTCTATATGCCAAACAATTATGGGGAAAAAACTCAATGTTGGGGTTCTCTTTTGGATTTAGCAAAAGAAAATCCCCCTCAAAACCTAATAATTGCGGGAGATTTTAACATCACAAGAAGAAACAAAGAAAAACGATGGGAATCTGTAGTGAGAGATCAATTTAGGGAAAAAATGGCTGATCTCATCTCATATTTGGACCTTTTTGATGTCCCCCCATCACCAAGGTATCTTACACTTGGAAAATAAA
>CBVK0102549924.1:0-11580 GCA_900067695.1 Picea abies | reverse complement strand
GGATGAAGAAACACAAGTGAATATTATGACAGAAATCACTTGGGAATTTTTGGGAAATCCTACTATAGTACCTTCATTGGGAAGGATAGGTTTATTCAAGGGAAAGATGATAAATCTATGTGGAAGAGTTACTAACATACCTGTTATTATCCATGAAACATCGACTAAAGAGGAATTTGAAGTCATTAAGTTTGTTGAGAACAAAACCCCTTTCCCACTTTTACTAGGTAAGACTTGGATTGAGAAAGATTAGGTCAGAAGGAAAGCAAAATAAAAAGCTACAGAAAAGAAAAAGTAAGAACTAAGAGATTTCATCGCTAGAAAGATAGATCGACTGATAGAAGAACGAGAAGTTGAGTCGAATCAACAGAAGGAAAGAGAATTAGTTGTCAAAGTTGAAAGAATGCAAGAAGTTTTGAAGGACCTATCCATGCAAGAAGAAAGTATATCCATCTAGGAAGTGGTAAGGGAAGGGATATTAATTTCGAACCCTTTGAGAAGATAGGGATATTATTACTATGCTAGGAGAAGATAGGAATAAGAATGGAAAGAGAAATCCAAAAATAGTTAGAGAGACTCATATCACAGGAAAGAAGGCAAGGAAGCTCAGTAAGAAGAAATCCAAGTTGGAAAAAATACAAGAATACAGGAAAGAAGGCAAGGAAGCTCAGTAAGAAGAAATCCAAGTTGGAAAAAATACAAGAATTTACAGAGAAAACTTCATAGGAGGCAGGCTTGCAGGCCCTGAACCTCACCGGAACAGCAGAACCACATAGAATGGGACTTCGACTTGGCGAAGATATATGACCATTGGAGGTGCCCAACTGTTAGAACGACACTCTAGAATGGTTAGGAAGTTCATTTATGGGTGAATATACCACATTTGGGACGTTGAGACCATGCCATAACGAATTGATTCACATTAATGGAAGCATTCCTTCCCATTAGAAGAATTTGTTACGACACCTGGTTATTTAACCCGTTGGTCACTGCGTTGGAACCACTTTATCACCATTCATGATTGACTAAGCTATCAGAGATTTGATTGTGTCTCAAACTGTGATTTCAGAACCTAGACCTCACCATCTGTTGTTTACTCCATCTCTTTGTTTGCCTACCCTGACCTGTCCATTTAAATAAAGAATGTCAGGTGAATAGACTAAGTTAGAGAAGTTCGTTGAAGAGGTCCTTAAGAAGTTTATATCTGATAGAGCTATGTCTGAAGGTTTTCATACATCATCAACTAGGGGACTGTAGGCTTCCCCTTCGACTGCATGATGTTCTAGCCGCGCTAACCCCATGACTGAGAAGTGAAGTAATGATGTTCTAGCCGCGCTAACCCCATGACTGAGAAGTGAAGTAATCATCACGATGATCTGGCTAATGCGAAGAAGATCTTGTCAATCTTACTGAATTATATACCACCTTTGACTGGCATGGTTAACCGTGACAACATCCCATGGGACTACCAATACACTTTGATCACCACGTACATCCCGAAGGGGATACGAGTAGTCGGAAGCCAGTTGTGACAAATCCCATCCTTGAAGAACAACGATTTCAATATCGACGACAAAAAGAACTATGCCATGCTTGCACCTCATAGATATTTGATGAAGACAACTAGGAAGAAGCCTCACATAGTCTCCTAGCCTTGGATTAAGGAGTTGGAATGTTCCACGATACTAAACGTCATGAAGATTCCTCATTTTGGTCAACATCAGGAGTTTTATGGTTGCGTCAAACTCCTCTTGTCGTGCTATCATGGTGGATATATGTGGCTTGACAAGCAGATTACTATGGATCCAACACTGATCCACTTAATCATAGGATTGAGCATGCAGGGAATTGACCCTAAGCAGTTCTACCCAAGGAAGACCTCAGATCGCTCCCTGGCACAGTGCATTAAGGAGGCATATGACGAATTTGAGAAGGGAAAGAAAGGCTCAGCATTAAGGAGGCATATGACGAATTTGAGAAGGGAAAGAAAGGCTCCAAGGTAGCCTCTATCCAGGATGGTGCAGTGTGACTCGCTTGCCAACTCATATCTGGCAATATTGTAAGAAAGAATCGCCCCACACAGGTCACCGGGTTCGTGGTGGACCTCACAGGAAAATGTGTGCAAGGAATTCCAATGAATTGGGTGAGTTAGCTCGTCAACGAGCTTGAGAAGGATTGTCATGAAGTGCATGATCAAGGATACGAGTTCCACTTCAGCTGGATAATTGTGTTGATTTCATTTGTCGCTTGGAAAATGCCGGAGGGAGCAGCTTTTCCAGAAATTAAACCATCAGAGCCATTGGCAACTAGATTTTCCACCTTATTGTACATGAATGACATGTCAAAGAAATGGAATTCAAACGCATTGTTCCATGCCTACTATCAACAACTCAAGGTTACCATTGAGTCATTTCCATGCATGACTCCATGCACCTTGCACCAGTACAGACCACTAGCTAATTTCCACGCAGATCTGCATTTTATTTATATCACTACGTGCAGGGATGAGAGCAAGGAAGAATTACAGTCTTACTATAAGATGACCGATGAAAATATGGCACAGATCACGATGGAGTGGCCAGAGGAGTTCCTTGCACTGGTTCATGATGCAAAACTCTTCGACCCTGACATCATAGGAAGCCCCTTGGTCACCCGGTTTGAGGTGTTCCACGCCTACTATCAGCAACTGAAGGTTTCCATTGAGTCGTTCCCATGCATGACACTGCGTACCTTGCACTAGTACAGACCACTAGCTAAGTTCCATGTAGATCCGCATTTTATTATATAATTTCACGTAGGGATGAGATCAAGGAAGAATTACAGTCCTATTACAAGTCGACATATGAAGATACGGAACAGATCATGAAGGAATGGTCGAAGGAATTCCAGACACCTATTGATGATGCAAAACTCTTCGACCCTGACATCATAGGAAGCCCCTTGGTCACCCGGTTTGAGAATGGAGGATAGTCAAGTGTGAAGAAGAAAAAGAAGAAGGAGGAAGTTCATAACATAGAGACTGATGAGGAGGATAGTGCCTCATATGAAAGTGCACCTGGCTCACCCGTAAGAGGAGGAGGATATGAAGTAAATCAAGAAGTAGGAGGGAAAGTAGGAGAAAAGCAAGGTGAAGGCAAAGCTACACCGCTGAAGGATCCTCCTACCCAGAAAAAAACACCAAAGAAAAGGAAGGTTTCTCCGCAAAAACCCTCAGTAAGAAAGAAGACATGTGCCATTAAGCCCTAACAAGAAGCTACGCTCATAGAGGATGATATCTGTCTAGTCCGTGGAGCTATGGAGGACGTGTTCGAAGATATCTTGCAGATATACGAAGAAAAGAAGGAATATGTGTATGTAAAGGTTGAGAAGGAGTTGAAGGAGATACATGAAGCTATTTGCTCGGTCTACAAAATATCTAATGTGCCTTCCTCACCAAAGACTACAGAAGTGGGGGATGAGCCTGCCCAACTTCGAATACTTGTAGATGCAATAGAGGCTCGACTTCAGGGAGTCCAAGAAGGGAAGGAGAAATCTACAAAATCCTTGAAACAAGAAAAAGAGGAGATCTTGGAGAAACTACGAGTTGTGCGGTACAATGTGACCGCTTATGAGAATGAGAAGGATGAGTTTTGGGTGATGCTCAAGGAGGAAAAAGTGAAGACACAGAGGGAAAAGGAACAACTTCTCACAGAGAAGACTGTAGTCAAAGAAGTGGTGGGCAGAGCACTTTGCTCGGTGCTAGGATTGGCACAGAAGGAACATGAGGTAGTCGAGGTTCAAGTGATGAAGCTCGCAGAGGCTATCCAACAACTTCAATCAAGGGTAATGGATTTGGAGATCCAAGAAGTACCAAGTACTCCATAGGAAGTGCGCGACCAAAGGGAGGAATTTTCTAAGAGTGCAGTCGAAAGGATCAGATCCATCGCCTCAAAATGAAAACAACTGAGCGACAAAAGCATGCAAACCTACGAACTCCTCACGTAAGATCTAGAGATTAAGAAGTTGAAAGCACAGTTACAGGAGGTGCAACAACAGGCACTAACAATTCAGGCATAGATGAATTCACTCACTGCAGTCGAGAAAATGAAGATATCACAAGAACAACTCATGGCCTAGCAGCAGATTACTGCCATCCAGGGCAGAGTAATGGAAGCCACATAGAGGCTACAACCAGTGCAGGAGGAAGAATGCACTATGTTTGAAGAGACCAAAGGACAAGGTTCACAACTAGACCAAGTGGTTTTGATAGTGGAACAATGCCTGGAATGACCTGTTACAGATCAAATGATCCAGGAGTTTGTTGAGCAGGAAGCTCAGGCGAAGCAACAAGTCGCGGAAGATGGAGCCAAGATCGAGGCCTTTGAAGTAGTACTGCCCAAATATGAGTGACTCAGGATGAGTCACAAGTGAGTGTTGGGGGCCTATTGGCCCTCGACCAAGTTTTGATGAAAAATTGGTCAGGTTTGACCACCTTTTTGGACTTCGACAGGCTGGTCGAGGATGGAGCACCCAGGAAGAGATGAGATCATAGGATCTCACTTGATTTGTGGAACCAACAAGGGTTTCATTAGGGTTTTTTACTAGGGTTTATGGGATGTCAGCCCATGGGTTTACCCATGATTAGGCCTTTTTGTAAATGTATAAATAAGAAAGAATGTAATGTAGTGAGGGGGGCATAATTAGCTAAGTGCAAGAGGAAAGTAGTTTTGGGGTTGCTTAGTGAAATAGACTATGTATGTAAGGCTCTGTGCTTAGTAGAGGAGTTGGATCTGTGCCTTGAACTGATTTTGGGAAGGTGGATCTATGCAGATCACATGTCCCGTGCGAATCTTGGCTTGGTGGCTTAGTGCATAGGAGCAGAAGAATGCAAGATATTGAATACTAATAAAGAATAAGAAGTCGTTGGTGGAAGTATCCCCACACTAGGGTGAACCACGTATATCATGTGTTGATGGTTTGCTTGGTGTTATGATATTTATGTTGTGAAAATGCTTAGTGAACTGATGGTTATGCATGATATATAGATCTATGAATTCTTAGTGATTTATTTATGTTGAATGTGCTAGATCTACTTTGTGTTGCTAAGTGCGATGTGTATTTTGTCAGTATTAATGCGATGATCTATTATTAGAGTTTGTTTTGCGATGTGAATAATGATGATAAACTAATACATGTTGTTCATAAGTACTCTGTGAAGTAATTGTAATCACAAAACTGTGTCCCATCTTGGTTACAGACACATGTGTCCTGTCACCCCCCTGCCTCTACCTCAGGTGAAACTTCACCTACTTCGCAGGTGTTTTTGAAATGGACAGTAGTTAGGGTTTTGTTGGTGCCTTGTTGAAGCGTTGAACCCTGGGTCTGCCCCTATGCCAATAAGAAGACCATTTGAAAACTACCTTCTAAACCAAGTGGGGAACCTTCGCTTATAAACACATGCCCTTTGGGTTAATCAATACAGGGGATACCTTCCAAAGGGAAATGGATGTAGCGTTTCAGGGACTAATAAACAAGTGTGTAGTATTCTATTTGGACGACGTGACTGCATTTTCAAAAAACAAATAATATCACATCCAACATGATGTAGCCCCCCTCCCCTCCTGGGGGTTCTGCGACCTCCCAGTCTAGGATCTTTTATTCTACTGAGTCGTATAGACTCTTCGAACTCCTACTTGAACCCTAAGAAACTTATACAGATCCCTTATTTCTCCTAAGGCGTAGGTCTTGTGGAACCCGAGGGCCCTTTCACTGTGTTCTTGGCACTTTCCAATTTACAGGTGCTAACTTCTTCTGCTAGGCCCCTCCCTACATGTGACCTCAGGCTATGACTTCACGTGATCGCAGAGCAACCAAAAGTGGTTTGGGACCACACCACTTTTCTCCCCGCAATTCATTATCAATTGCCACGTGTCCCTTTGACAATACCATGGTTTCAATTGCGGCCTGCTCTAAGAATTTTTAAGTCCAATCATTTTTTGGCCCCACAATTAAGCATGATGGTTGATCTTCAATCTCATCGATGCCTCTTGATCAACAACTACAATATTTCCTCTATATTCCTTGGTTAACTTTTAGTCAGTGACACTTTTCCTCTTTCCACACACACTCCCAAATCTCAAGATCTATCAACGTGTGCCCTCCTCTCAAATCAATGACTACGATTGATTTTCCCCTTCGGACTTCGAGAGTTTCAACTCTCAACTCTTGCTTCCTCCTAGAGCTCATGATTCGTCGACGCGTGTTCTTCTGGATCTGACAGTCCAGATTCACTTCGACTCTTCAGGCTTCGGAAGTTTCAACTTCTGCACACTTGTTCTTCCCGGAGTGCTTTCACCCTAAATACATGATCTCTTGACACATGTCTCCCCCTTGATCTAACGACCTCTATCCTCTTCGACTCTTCGTGCTTTGGGAGTTTCAACCTGCACACTCATTCCTCTTGGAGTGCTTTCACTCGAATACTTGGATCCTCTACCACCTGTCCTCCTAGACGATGGACAGTCCATGTTTGCTTCGGCTATTTCATTCTTCTGTACACTTTCAAAGGATTTAAGGCTTGTGCACCTTACCTTGATCGAACAATCGTCGATCCTTTGTGCTTAGATCCAATAGATGGGATATGTCCTTCTCCTCACATGTTCTTCCTTTGTCCTGGACCCTGATCTGATGGTCCAGACTTCTTCCCATAGTTGATCTAACGGTTGTTTTCACTCCTCCTCCTGAGCTTTTGATTTCTTCTGACTTGGAATAATTGTAAATATTCAAAGGATGCAGACTTTGTTCCTTCTACGATCCTGACTACTTGGATCTCGACTTTTCTCCTCCTCCTAAGCTTTAGGACTTGAAACAAGTTTGTCGGTGCACACCTCACGCTATCCCTTCTGATATTTGGCTAGTGTAACTTGAATTTGGCTCTGGAGCACACTTGCGCTTTCACTATGCAAAATTTCACTACTCCTCCCGAGCTTTCAAATTTCTTGGTCTCCTAAGGGTCTTGGCCCTTCTACTCCCTTCAAAGGGTTTTGGTGCCCTCATGGCAACCTCTCGCTCAAATCACACCTTGTTGAGATTTTTCTATAGAGTGTTCAACAACTCTGTGAGTATATTCTATGATACTCTTCTCCCTGAACTCGACAAAGAGTTCTCTTTGTGCATACTTACACCTGCTCAATGCCCATCGGGCAGAGCTCTACAGAGTTCTCAATGACTCTGTTTTTCTGTGCTTTCTTTGCCCAGATTCTCCTTTAAGGTATTTCAGCAACCTAGAGGTTTCTCCTAAGTTATTATCACTCTGGTGCACCCTCCTGGCATGTTCTTTTCTGACTCCACAGAGTTCAGATGCGCACTCCTTGCATTGGCTATAGAACCTCCAATGTTCCATTGTGCACTCCTTGCATAGCCTAAAGAATCCAGAACGATATTATAAACTCAATTCAAATATAGAGAAATATATCTTCCTACTGCAGATGAAACCTACTGTTGTGAAACATTTATGAGCTCCTGCTCATGATCTCTCCAGCTCTATTGAAATCCTCCTGGATCTAAAAATTCTCCTTGGAGTTGTCCATATGCTCCTCTGTTATGTTGTTTATGTTGCTTTTGTTGATTCCCTGCTTCTCTTGCAGGTCCTCCTCTGTTCAACTTCCTCATGCTGACAACTTCTTGTGATGACCTCAACATCAACTTCCTTATCTCTTCTATCACCTTGTCTAGTTGTTCTATTGGTTGGCTCTCCTTATGAATTCTTCTTGGCTACAAATCTTCCTCCTCATACACATCAAAGGGAAGATCATCCTGATCCCCCATGTTCTTTTCTTCTTCTGTGTAATTATCTTTCCACATTGCTGCAGACTTCATTTTTTCATTCTTATCACTGAGCTTCTACTCAGCTTCCTCCTCTGACAAATTAGCTTTAGTCATCTCCTCTTGCATTGGTTCAACTCCAACTTCCTCCAACTTATCCTTAGGTTGGTATGCTCCTCCACCTGTTTCCAACTTGACATGTTGGATATGCCTACTCTGCATATCTACACTTCTCTCCAGGGCTTCCAGTTCTTCATACAGCTCAGCAAAATCCATGATGTATACTTCATCTTCTGTTGCAGGCTCCAGTGTTGTGGTCATCTCCTACTCAGCTTCCTGGATGAAAATTTTGAGTAATTATGTTGAATGCTCTTCTCCTTCCGCTGGGGAAAACATCAGTGTCTACTCCTTCTCCTCCTCTTATTTGACAGTTTCTTCTAGTTTTCTTTCTTTTTCTGCACCTACAACATTTATGCTAGTCTCTGCTTGGCTTCTTGGCAAGAATATTTTGATTCCCTCGATGATCAGAATGCACCTATAATCGTCATCTTTGATTGTGGAAGTATTTAACTTCTCATCATATTCATTCACATGGTCTGCAAACCCACATGAATATTCATCTATCAACACTCTATGTTGATCTAAACTCACTTCTGAGCTCCTGAGATTTTTAGACAGTCTCATTATAATTCCCTTGTCCCCCTCGCAATCTAGGATTTCTCTTCTACCCACTTGGAAGTCTATGATACCAACTGGTCCCATCTCATTGCCCACATGGAAATATGAATTTCCACTACTTCCCTCCTGACAGTCTATGGTATCCTCAATTTATATCATCTCATTTCCCACCTGGCAATTTGAAAATTCATCTATGCCCACCTGACAGTTTATGAGATCCTCTAATGATCTCTCTTCCTCATCACTGAGGGTTCTTCCAACTTCTGGTTCACAGATGTAAAACATCTCCTCTTCTATGTCACTGAGGTTTTCATCATACCTCAACTACCTCCTTACTACATGTTGTTGTTTTATAGAGAACAACTTCTGAACATGACATTTTTCCTTCCTTTTTAGAGGCCATTCGTATCTCCAGTGTACCTTTTCCTCCTGCTGCATCTTCAATGTCATTTGTTTCATTCTTGATCTTATCTCTATGAGCTCCATATCCATCTATGTCTTGATTTTCTATTTGTGGCCTTCTCTCTGACCACGTTCATGGCCTTCAATAGCCATTTTCACCCTCTTCTTTCCCTCCTGGAAAGTCTATGGGTTACTTTACATCTAAGAGCATTTCCAACTTCTCCTACAGCTCACCTGGATGTTCAATTTGTTGTTGCACACTTCCAACAATCCTTCACACATAACTTAAGTATTCTTTCTTCATCTTTACCTATTTTCTACAGGTGAACTTTAGTTTCTGATACTACTTGATGTAGCCAAACTATCTCCTTCGCCTAAAATCTACAGACGAAAATTGTGCTCTGATACCACCTGATGGAAGCCCTCCTCCCCTCTTGGGGGTTCTATGACCTCTCGGTCTAGGATATTTTATTCTGCTGAGTTAGATCAACTGTTCAAGATCCTTCTTGAATCCCAATCAACTTATACAGGGCCCCTTTTTCTCCTAAGGTGCAGGTCCTGTGGAACCTACGGGCCCTTTCGCTATGCGCTTGGCAATTTCCAATTCGTGGGTGCTAGATCCTTATGCTAGGCCCCTCCCTATGTGTGACCTTAGGCTATGACTTCACGTAAACACATGATTTCAAAGTGACCAAAAGTGGTTTGGGACCACACTGCTTTTCTCCCCATAATTCACTATCAATTTCTAGGTGTCCCTTTGGCAATATTGTGGTTTCAATTGCGTCCCCTCTAAGAATTTTAAAGTCCGAACATTTTTTGGCCCCGCAATTAAGTGTGACCATTGATATTCAATATATGTGATGCCTATTGATCACTGTATACAATCTTTCCTCTATCTTCCTTGGTCAACTTTCATTCAGTGACCCTTTTCCTCCTTCCGCACACAATCCCAGATCTCACGATCTATCGACGCATGCCCTCCTCTAAAATCGATGGCTACGATTGATTTTTCCCTTTGGGATTCAGGAGTCTCAACTCTTTATTCCTCATAGAGATCATGACCATCGACACGTGTCCTTCTGGATCTGATGGTCCAGATTCACTTCGTCTCTTCGGGTTTCGAGAGTTTCAACTTCTGCACACTCGTTCTTCCCGGAGTGCTTTCACCTAAAATACATGATCTCTTGATGCGTGTCTCCCCCTTGATATGATGGCCTCTATCCACTTTATCTCTTTAGGATTCAAGAGTTTCAACTCCTACACACTCGTTCCTCTCAGAGTGCTTTCACCTGAAGAGTCAGATTCTCCGCCACCTATCCCCCTAGACGATGGACGGTCCCTGTCTGCTTCGGTTATCCCATTCTCCTTTGCACTTTCAAAGGATTTAAGGCTCGTGCACCTTACCTTGATTGGATGAATTTCAATCCTTTGCACTCAGATCCAACGGCTGGGATCTATCCTTCTCCTCATGCATTCCTCCTTCACCCTAGACCCTGATTTGACGGTTCAGACTTCTTCCCACAGATGATCTAACGGTTGTTGTCGCTCCTCCTCTTGATCTTTTGATTTCTTCTGAATTGGAAGAATTTGTAAATATTCAAAGGTTGCAGCCTTTATTCCTTCTATGAGCCTGACTACTTGGATCTCGACTTCAATCCTCCTCCTGATCTTTGGGACTTGAAACAAGTTTGTCGATGCACACCTCGCGCTATCCCTTCTGATATTTGGCTAGTGTAACTTGACTTCAGCTTTGCCACACATTTGCGCTTTAGCTGTGCAAACTTCCACTACTCTTCTTTATCTTTCAACTTGCTCGGTCTCCTAAGGGTCTTGGCCCTTATGCTCCCTTCAAATGGCTTTGGTGCTCTCCTGGAAACCTCTCACTCAAACCACACCTTGCTAAGCATTTTCTACAGAGTGTTCAACAACTCTACGAGTATCTTCTCTGATACTCTTCTCCCTGAACTCGACAAAGAGTTCTCTTTATGCACACTTTCTCCTACTCGATGCCCATCGGGTAGAGCTATGCAGAGTTCTTAGTCACTCTGTCTTTATGTGCTTTCTCTACATATTTTCTCCCCTAAGGTATTCAACAACCTAGAGGTTTCTCCTGAGTTATTATCACTCTGGTGCACCCTCCTAGCATGTTCTTTTCTGACTCCACAAAGTTCATATGCGCACTCCTTGCACTGGCTACAAAACCTCCAATGTTCTGTTGTGCACTCCTTTCATAGCCTAAAGAATCTATAATGATATTATAAACTGAATTCAAATATAGAGAAATATATCTTCCTACTTTAGATGGAACCTATCATACATCTACAACATACATTCATAAACACATAAACAACCATGTGTAAGAAAAACTTTTGTCTTTTCATTAATATGAAAATCTGATTACAATATGTGCAGGTTGGACTCCAGTAGAGTCTCAGCTCTCTCAAGATCTCTCAAATAACTATTCTACCTCCTATTTCTGATCTTTCGAGCTTCTGAGGCTCTTCTCTCGGAATCCTAACCCCTAACTCTCATCTCTCAAAATCCTCTTCTTCCAAGAGGGCTCCTCGAACTTATCATCTTCACCACCTTAGTGTCATCATTGTCTCTGTTAAGACACCTTATCCCTACAACTTATTATGATGAATGAATATCCAGACCTAACTAAGATCTAGACCTGCTTATAGTCAACCATTAAGG
>CBVK0102549912.1:0-17927 GCA_900067695.1 Picea abies | reverse complement strand
CATAGAGTGATCTGACGGTTCATACTCTCCTCGATCTTAATGACCATTGATCTGTGGCTTAACACTCGATTGGTTCATGATCTCTATTTAAAGAGCATGGAGGATCATTTCTCGATGATCGATTGTGAGAAACTCTCTTGTAAAATCTCTCTGTAATCTTTCTCTTTTGCATTAATAAACTACTCCAAGTGGCCGCGTTGGTTGGGGCCGTGGATGTTTCCCCGTAGGGGTTTTACCACGTAAAAACATCGGTGTGTTGATCTTTGATCTGGTTGTGTGAATGGTTACTGAAGGTGTTCGTCCTCTGTTGGAATACCTGTGTTGTTGAACATTAATTTATCAATTCTGTAATGAAAATTTTGTTTTGAATGAGCAAGCATTAATTACGATCCTTAAGATGAGAATTTTCTTTATTTTTATTTGCTAAAACCTTGTCAATATTTTCTTGGAGTTCTTGCATCTTTTGAAATGACTTCTAATTCTGTGGAAGGATTACATTTGATAGATCTTTGAAGTCTTTTGGTGAGTGAAGTTATGAGCATGACTTACGTTGTAAAGTCCTACAATGTTATCTTCTTCTTATAGGAGAATGCCAAAAATTTCTTCTTCATGTTTAAGATGACGGTGCCCATCATTTTTATCTAGGGTGAACCTAGTATTATTATGTCAACATCTTTTATATACATAGTTGTAATGTTGAAGTGGGATATGAAAATATATTCGTTAATTGTTTGTTGGATATCCCTTATTTCATATTGTTTCTCATCAAAATGTTTATCTTTTCGATTATACTTGGCTTTGGAATTAATAATTGATTGGCCAAGTCGACATTAATGTAATTTTCCTTGTTTTCCAGAAAAGTAGCAATGCTAATATCTTTTCCTTGAATAGTCCCCCAAGTCCTTAATAGGGTGCAAACACTTTTTTCACAGCCGTGATAAAATCTTCCATCATTTTTACTGTTAAGCTTCATGTTGTTTTCCTTGAAACTTCCCTTCTTTAATAAAGTTTTATTTGTTTCTTTTTAGTGGGCACACGAGTGCAAGGGTCCCAATAAAATATATTTCATTTAGTTTTGATGAAGACTATATGAATGTTGAAAAAACATCCTTCAACTCGACTTAAGATTTCACATTTATTTGAAGTGTACCCTTTTTATTTGAACTTTGGAACCATAGGTTATTTTTTAAAAGAGCACCTTCTTCTAAAATGGTAGGCTTATACGTGGTATAATATTATAATAAAATATAACTTATCTATTAATTTAACTTCCTCTTGCGATTCTCTGTGTTAATTTTTATAAGGGTTTGATGGTTGACTGACTTGTTCATTGTTTCAGTAAATGCTACTCTATAATTATATGTTGACTTTAGGTGAACAGTTCAAAGACAAGTTGGTGTGCTCATTTAATTATTAGTCAGTATGCACTCTATAACTATTCACGTAAAAGGTTGTATTTTAATAAAATTGAACTGAGGTTTAGCAAAGTGAGCCTATCTTGGTCTCCTAAGGACGACCTTAGAGCAGGATCGAAACTGTTGGAGAAAATAAATTTAATGCAGATTCTGGTATGCAATAATTCAACACTGCATATAATCATGTTCAATGAAATGCTACTTTGTTTGTTTTTTTGTCCCCACAGTCCCGATGTTCCTTGAAAAACGATTTTTTTGACTGGATTTGGCAGAAATGGCAGTGACCCCAATGGAGGCTTTCTTGTGATTGTTCCTTGGTGATTTGATGTTGGCTGTTCTCTTGGCAATTTTGATGGTGGTTAGTGTTGAGATTATGTACCTTGGGAAGTGTTCCCCATGTGTTTGTGAGCTCCTAAACACATGTGAAAAGTACTATGTACTTTCTGCCTTGTACTTTATGTCTAATTTCACTTTGACTTAGGAGATTTAAGTCAAAAGTGAAATTTGGTCATTTTAGCCTAAATAACTATTAATTCACTTTGTAGGTGAATTAAGAGACATAAAGTGAACTCAGGGAACTTAACCCAAAGTGGGTTTGAGAGTGAGATTATTATGGGATGATCTCAACCATTGATTGGACATGAGATAGGATGATCTCAATCATCCATTCTTTAGGTTTCCTTATGGAGTTCAAGAGGGGCGCAAAGGGCAAGGAGGAGCTCATTCAATCATTTGTTCACTTGGAGAGTTTGAGAGAGAGCATGAGGATGAGGTTTGAGGCTATGGTTGAGGAAAGCTTGGGCGCTTCTATCCATGGAGACAACCAACAAGCTTAGGTACTCATTTATTTAGTGGAGAGGTTCTTGCTTGGAGGAGGGCGCACTTGGTGAGGAGGGCACATCATCAGCAGGGAGGACTTCCAGAGCTCAGATTGCAGTGAGGTTTGTTTTAGAGGGAAGCTACTTCTTAGTATCAGAGTACTGTGGGAGAGTTTCTCCATCAGAGCTTCCAGTTGGCAGAGAGCTCCTGTTTAGTGGTCTTGACAACATTTTTGGAGGGCGCACTTGCTTCAGTTGGACTTGTATTGCAGGTTGGATCAAGCTGCTATTGTATCAGGTTCTTCTGTTTATTGTACTTGCTGTATTCCACTTTCTATTCTCCCTATATACACACTCATATTCCAAACTGGTTTTCCCCGGGGGGGTTTTATCTAGGGTCATGTTGACCAAAAATACCTGTGTTCATTTTCATGTATGTTAGAGTTTAGAACTACAGTATTTTCAGCAGTAAAGATCTCTAGGTGTGTTACATATATTTTGCTATGCATGTGCTAACCTCTTGGTGACAAAAACTACATGCTAGAGCACCTAAATGGCCTATGTAACCGTAACAAATCAGCAAAGAAGTTCCCGAACTGTTTACTGTTATAAAACAACAACAAACCCTTGTTTGACAGTTGAAACTTAGAGCCAACTTGAGGTCAAAGACAAAGCTAGTTGGCAGCTTGATAGGACCTGTAAAATCTTCATTTTTTGACTGGATTTGGCAGAAATGGCAGTGACCCCAATGGAGGCTTTCTTGTGATTGTTCCTTGGTGATTTGATGTTGGCTGTTCTCCTGGAAATTTTGATGGTGGTTAGTGTGAAATGTAACGCCAAGTATCCACCATTGTTATGGTTGTTCTAGTTGGGTTGTATTTCGATGTATCCCTACTCGCTATACTGGATTCCACGATTGACGGTTATTATTCAAGCGGTAGTGCTCTGTTTGCAGAGTCAGCGGACAATTTTGTTGGTAATAAATTGTCCCCATGGTACACACATTTCTTATTGATGGGAGGACTGTGTGTTTAAGATGAATATTCCTTGATCTTGTTTTACAATCTTTACCTTAAGTACTTCGGCGGTAGTGCCAAGAACACAGGTCATAGCTCGTTGTTTCTTAAGCAACCCCACATGAAATTGATGGTTTTTGTGAATGCTTGCGGCAACAATAAGTGGCAGTGCTGTGGCTTTTTTACTGACATTTTGGTGATTTCAGATGGATGGCAACAAAGCTTTTGTATTTCTTTTTTATGCTTGATGGTGGCTTATTCCAGTAATAATGATATAACTCCAATACTAATCTGAACTAATCAGTATCTACAGCTCCTTGGAACGAACAAACTGATCTTGGTGATTTTTACTTCCTAGCTGTGATTTTTAGTGTTCTCCTGCTGTGGTCTTTAGATGGCGGTTCTGCTTTTATCTTGGCACAATACCGCTTTGCTTCTTTAATAAACCTCTTTTGTGTTTCAACCTTCTTGATTTCTGATTCTATCTTCCTTCAGATTTTATTTGCAGCCGAGTAATTGTTCAAGGTTTTGGAAAAATTTGGCCAAAAGCCATCAATTTTGTTGCCTAGGGCAACAAAATTTGACCAGGGGTCAGGCGGGAGTGTCTCCAGTGTCCACAATATCAGCCCAAGTTGGGCTCTGATACCATTGTAATGAACAATAGTTCATTTATGGGAAAATATTCAACATAAGAAGGATAACATAAAAAATTCATATAATATATAAATATATAATTAATAATGAGTAAGTGAGTTGATGATTTAAAATGGCCTTTGTGAGGGTGTATATGGATGTTGACAGGTCATGAGGTGAAAGGTTGTCATGAAGGGTTATGATCCTTAGTGGTTTTATTATTATTATTATTATTATTTATTACATTATGTATGTTACAAAAATATTAAAATAAAAATTAACAAGTCAAAATTTTCTTGCCTTTTTGAATCGCCAGAGACAAAAGACCATATCTCAGGCAAATGGAATTCTTTTCGAATGAAACAAAAGGTGTCCCTTTCTAGAAATGACATTTTGGATCCAGTGTAATAGTTCACTTGGCATAGAAATGGTCAAAAGTTGTAGAAACAGTACTCCGCCATGCATGCAAGACAACTACAAGGCACGATTGTGCAACAGATGGAATAAAACTTCGATCTGCAGGATATTCGTTCTGCAGTTGTCAGGATTTTGATGAAAAAAGGGGTGAGGTTTCACATGCATTCTAATACCATGTTCATAAACAGGGTATAATACTTAAGTCAAACACCTTAAGACTTTCACTCACACATATCAAGATAAAGACACTTCATGGATGCAGAAAAATAGTTTACGTGAACATTTCTCCCATCGATTATTGAAAAATGAGCCTCCATACTTTTTAAAATAGAGATCATGGACCAATTGGGTGTTAATCCATAGATAAAGTGTCATTGATATTGAGGAGATGTTGAATCATTGGATCAATCATGTGCAAGACATGATTGTGACAGTAAAGTACACAAAACATGAAAGAAACACACTGAAAACACACTTAACCTAAAAGCACATTACACCAAGTTGAACTTAAACTAGTTCCTAGTGTCAAAATATCCTAACAGTGATTGTGGATATGTTGGGCAGTCGCCTTAACAACTTATTCCTAGTGGTGAAGGTCAATCACTTTCAGCAGGCAGGTGAAAGTTTAAATAATGTGGACATATTTAGCTGGTGATTTATTGTAGCCTACAGGGGAGTAAGATTTGGTAGTGTTGGATGTAGTGAAATTTAAGAAATACGGGATTGGAAGGGACTGGTCCTTTGACAGAATTACAAACCATGAGAAATAAAGCTCGCTGCATTGCCTATTGTTGGGGAATTGCTTCCCATGGAGCTTAGTTGATGAAATTGTTCATTCTTTAGTTCTACAGAGGCCAGGTTATAGAGTATGCTCTTTTGTTTCTATCAAAATGCTACATCAATTGTTTTGTATATCCACGAGCAATAGTGTACCTGCTCAAATGGTCCTCACAGCTGCCATGATGCATAAAATGCAAATTCTTCAGACTCATCAGCCAGTGTGTAGACTGTTCTTTGAGCTATTGCAAGATCACATGGTTTCTTGTTTGTCTTCCAATAACATCATCATTTCTTTAGCTAGTAATCTGATGTATCAATCTTAATCTTCTCTGGTTAGAATATAGAATTTTAACAAATCATTTTGTTCTCTGATGATTCTGTTAACTGATTTAGTAAATGAATAGTAAGGTTTAGTTGATGTGTGGATGCTAAGTTTCTTGATCTTGAGTGATAGAATGCTAAAACATGATGGTGCTTCCAGGTTGATGATTTTGTAAATGCCTAATAGATATTATAAAAGGTAAAGGTCATCTAAACTATAATCCTGATCTGGTTGTGAATGCAGTCAGATGAAGACTGTTGTAATTCTTGTGAGGAAGTTCGTGAAGCATACCGCAAAAAAGGCTGGGCATTGACAAATCCCGATTTGATTGATCAGGTAGCTAGTTTACAAACTTAATTTGTAATTTAGACTGTTTGAAATCAAATAGGTTTGGTTGCTGCAAAGATGATAGTGCAAAAACTTAGAAGGCTAGTGAATGATGTGATACTTCATCTGCCTTGCTATTGCTTTCTTTTCTGACTATCCTGATGATTGATCATTTATTTTAATAGAAATGTGTCACTTTTGGATGCCTTTCATCTTGAAAAATAGGTGCCGGACACTTCAGGACTCGGCCTTGATTATCAATTTCTTCTTATATTTATCCTAACAATGAAATGTTCCATATACTTTATTATGCCAAAACACTTTTTTTTCAGTTTTGCAACTTGAAAGTTTCTTTTCTCTTGATAATGATCATGTATAATTAATTTTGTTAAACTGATGACATCTGCATCTCGCATTTACAAAAAATATGCATTTTCTCTTCAGTTTGGTTCTTTGGAGTGCTTAGTTTACTCTTGCTGATACCTAATCTGTGAAGTTTTGATGTGTGCTTGGAATGTCATAAGTAAAGATTTGTGATTGAAGATCATATGTCACATGCAATCACATAACAGCTTTTCTAATTATAAAAACCTGAGGACTGGTCCTCCTCTACATGGAGGAGCCATGATTTACAAGCAAGTCTTTGTATTTTTTATTTAATACAGGGATATAAATTGTTACAGCAACAGGAAATAATAAAATATCCATTTTAAGCAAGATAAGCTCTGTTTTATCATGAAACATCATTCCATGTAAAGCAAATTCAATTTGTTGACTCTAATTCTGGAGTAAGTTGTCTACTAGAATGGGCACAACTCTTTGGGAACTGAAGCAATTGCTGTTGGCAGCATTTATTGGTTAGAGTAGGACTTCTCATCTTTAGCTAGCCAATTACTATAATTGATCTTCTATCTTGTCCAAATGGATGTTCTCCCTAGATGTTGGATACTATGGACCTAAATTATGTCTAGATAGCTCTTAGAGTTTTGGATAAGGGGCTCCAGATTGGTTAGTGCCCATCTGCTTAGTCACCATTGCATGGCCCAAATCAATTATTGGCAGTTTTTAAAGTTGGAGCTCCTGAAGGTACCTTACATTTGTTTTGTCTTATAAATATTTTAATAGTTTTTTCATTTATTTGAAAATTGAATCTTCTGCTTCAATACATGTAGGTTGTTCACACTTATTTTGCCTCCCCCACTCTAGTTTTGAAAAGTATCAGGAACATCATTAATTTGAAGGCCGCATATGGGCTAGCTCCCATCTGCCTAGTCACCTAGGTAACCGATTGTGATGCTTGTCAGTTTTCTAGGAGTGCCACCTGGTTACATGACATGTCTTCAAGTTTGTTTGCATTTTGTAGAAATAAACTAAAATGAAGGATGTGTCTGGAAACCTTTGTCAGATTCTATGAGTCAGCTCTCTGATAACCAAACTGGAGATTATCTAGAAGACTCCATCAGACAGTAGGTGTCAGATGTTGTTCTAACTTCTGATGTTCCTGGAGTTTTTCCTTGAGATTTAACACCTTAAGGGTTTAACCTGATATATAAAATCAAGGCTAGTGAGTTCAACATGTAATGCTATTAGGGGGGTATCTTGTTCTTTTAAATTCGTCTTCTGGGGGGAAAATATTTATGCTTTTCAGATTAAAATAGTTTTGCTTAAAGCTGGAATGTCTAGTTCCAAGTTCCAACCCACACAAAGTGAGACACTATTGATCAGTTTCAATGCAACGTTTTTCCTTCTGTGTTGTGAATCAACTTGCTTGTTCTGGTAAAACAAGTCAGTTTATCTAATGTTCATTGCTGTTATTATTTTCACAGAGTGTGCTTTCTCTCACCTCTTATGCGTGCCTTCAATGGTCTTCTGCATTCTCTTTCTTCCTCAGGCTGTGTTTTTTATTTCTGATTTTGGATTTTAATCAAACAGCACATTTTAAATTCTTATTTCAAAAGATCGAAATAAAGAACCTTTCAATCTGATTTGTTTTCTGATTTTGAATTTTAACTAAAAAACAATTTTAAATTTTAAACACAACGAAGTTTGAGGCATATCTTGTCAGACCCTCCCACCTTACCAACTGGACACAACTTGGATGATTGAATCCTTTTTTCGAGTGCTACCAGCAGACAGGGACATGATGGGTCCAGCAGCTAGTGGCACCATTCCACCAGGGTCCAGACCCTTGAGATCCCCAGGGGGCCTCCTAGCCCCCTGTGACAAGACCCTTGCGGAGTAGCTGACTCAAATAATGGGACAGGGCTTGCCCTTCCAGCAAGCAATTCTCTGCTCCATGACAGCAGAAACAGGCCGCTCCCTTGAGATGACGAGACACACCTCCGATAAACTCTGCTTCCAGTGTTTCTCCTCTATCATGAGTTTCTTCCCTTTGGCCTCAGTTGGTAGGAGAGACACATATATGGAGGTGTATGACCCACAGGAGTAGTGCCCTCCTCTGAGGCATCACTCCAGAACGTTTTGATTTGATTTGTAGCCCTCAGGAGTTCACGTATCACTCTAATTTTTCCAGCAGTAATCCCTTCCCTAGCTATTATATTTTAGATCTTAGATTATATCTTCTTTATTTCTTTTACATAGGAGTGACCCTTTGCACTCTGACAGTTTATTGACCCTATTGTACTTAGCAGTCCCATTGACCTATTTGTGGTCATCTGTTGGACATTAATAAAATTATCTTATTTTATCCCAACAACTCCAACACAGAATTGTCGAAGAATTGTTTTAGAGTGGTGATGGTTGGTGATGCATTTTATAATTTCTCTAGCCTCCCCTATGAGCTCCTTAATCCACGATATTCTAACCTCAAACACTTCCAAAATTAGGTTTAAATTAATGACAATGCACAGAGTCCAAAATATGAGACGGTACCTACCCTCAACAATCAAGCCTACGTCTTTGTAAACCTGTGCGTTATCTGTCATAACTCGCACCTCATTTGAACAATCTTCAATGTTCAAAAGCATTGTGCCTTTTGGTGAAGATACAATGACATTGACCAATGGCCTATGCCTCGTAGCTGTCTACCTATTTGAGATAATAGAAATCCTTGAGCCACTCCATGTAGAACAAATTGGTGCTTAGACATCCTCAATATGCAACCTCTCCTTTTTGGGTAATTTAGTTCAAAGATTTTTATCGTGTGGTTCTATGTTGATCGCCCTCATCAAGTCTTACTAGTAGGGAGACTAGGCCACATTAAATGGGATTTCACATTCCTAAATTTCCCTTGCCACTCTTGTGTTAGCTTCATCCCTTCCTTGAGCATTTAACAATTTTGCGAATCTGCTATTTTGAGTTGTTCTTGGAGGTTTTGAAGATTTTTGTTGCAATTCTTTCCTTGTAGTTTCTTGAACAATTCTTGGCTCCCTAGTGATAGTTGGAGTAATCCTCCCAAGTTGGGTTCTCCCAATTTCTAGCCCTCAAGCATCGTTATGCTCCTTTTCATAATTACCCTTTTCATTTGGGTTCATTGTTACTCCACAAGCATCAACAACATTTCCTCCTTCATGTAGAACATGTACCTTCACTCTTCCATTCTGAAGTGCCCCTCCCCCCCTTGTCTAGAATATGCGCAATTTTTTACATATCTTCGAAGAGGATAATCATCATTTTTCTTGCTTGATTTACCAAGTCTATGAGTAAGATAAACACCACTTTGAGAGATCATGGATGCTACAATAAACACCACTTTGAGAGATCATGGATGCTAAAAAAAAAAAAAAAAAGTTAGCCATTGAAGATAATGTAGAACGCAACAATGTTCTTGTTGCCCATAATTGCTTTCTTGCTAGAACTGCTTCAAAGATTGTTCCCAATGCTCCAAAAATTAGTAAAACCCTTGTTAATATAGGAAAGCTGTTGCAGCTTGCTGTTGAAGAAAGTGTGAAAATTGAAAGAGTAGGTTTTCTTATAGGAAATGTGTTGGCTTTAGGGATTACTTCTAAAGTGTTTACACCATGCTTGATGATACTTCCTGAGATGCAGGGCACATGGTGTGTTGACTACTCTTAGTTGTACTGTGTTGGACATGCACATTGGCAATAATTTACCCTTGGAATGCTATGCCTGGACTTGGTGCTTATGTGGTGCACTTCCCTAGGAGGTTGGAGACCTATGTGGCTTGATGACATTCTTTATGAGGCGTTCACATGGAGGTTGGTTGTTTTCTTGGGAGGAAGACCCATTGGAGGAGCATTGAGCATCTAGGAGGAGGGTGTTGAGCCCTAGGTAGCATGGGGACACTTGGTCACTTGCATGGTGGCTTGTGCTTGACTTGAGGATGCTTGGGTTGGAGTGTTCATGTAGGTGTGGTTGATTGAGAGGTTCACATGGCTTAAGAGGGAGTGTCGGAGCATTGGAGGCCTTTGGATGAGGAGTGTTGGGCACCTCTTGTGAAGCACTCAGCTTTGGACCTTTTCTTTATGGATGCTCAAACTTCATACCTTGGAGCTTGACATGTGCCACTTAGAGTTGGAGCACTTCACATGTGGACCTATCTACTGATCAGGTAGATTGCTTGTTTTGGACATTATCCACTTCGTTTTTGTTGGTCTCACTCACGTTTCATATAAATAAAGGGAGGGGAGAATCCTTTCATTCATTCATATCAATGTATTAAAGATGTGAGAACATCCTTTCATTCATTCATATCAATGTATTAAAGATGTGAGAACAAGGGAAGCTAGGGTTTGGGAGAAATTCTAGAGTAAAGGGAACACTTGTACTTGTGGTTCTTATGAGAGGAGACTAGGGTTTTGTGGCATTTGGAAACCCTAGTATTACTTGGAGTTCTCGATGTGGAGAAGATAGAGGGAGACTATTTTGTTTTCTCTTGTACACTTGTGGGATGCAAGTATAGGTGCCAAGAAGGCTTGCTGGTGTGTATACTTGCTTATTGTGGGTCATTGGTGGAGCAACCAGCTTTGGTTGAGAGTGATTCCTAGCTAGTAGGAGTTAGTGGTTAGGGTTTTCTATTTATGGTGGATGCCCAAGCTAGGGTTTGGAAAACATGACTTGTAGACAATTGCATAGCTGTGGGTATGCTCTCGTAAACTTATTTTATGTATATATGAAGTGTTCCTTGTTATCCAAAGCTTGTGTAATTGTAGATCAGATTTTGAGCTTATGTTCTCGTGACAATTGAGTAGTTTCTAGTGCTTATTATGCATGCTGATTTGGCATAACATTGAGCAGATTTTGTTAAGTGATTTGACAAACATGTAGAAGCTAATGAACAGATTTATGGTTGTAATAAATCTGCTGTAATAAGTTAATTTCAGATCTGATTTATGTTGGAAGTGTACTGTAATATCCCTATAGGGTTTTAGGGCTTTGGGAAAGGGGTCATATGTTGAGAGTAGATATCATCATAGTTTTTGGACTCCTTACATTGTCCATAATTTAAATCTCATTTTCGAAGAGATCGAGGCAAAAATTGAATGGATTAAGGAGGTCACAGGGCAAGCTAGGGAGATCATTAAATTCATCACCAACCACCACTAGTCTCAAGCAATGTATCGAGAATACTCCAAATTTGAGTTGCTCAAAGTTGCTGAGACAAGATATGCCTCAAACTTCATCATGTTGCGCCGTCTTGTTGAGGTCAAAAGTGCATTAATGAGTATGGTGGTGGGTGGCGACCTGCAGAGTATGGTGACTTGGGTTGAGTGGCGACCTGCAGATTCAAAGAGAGGAAGTATGGTGCGAAGGGTGTTGATTGATGAGGATTGGTGGAGCAAGGTAGAATTCTTGCTCAAGTTTACATTACTTGCATTTGAGCTTCTCCGAGATGCAGACACAGACAAACCTTTCCTGGGAGAGATTTATGATGGCATGGATACCATGGTTGAGAAAACCATGGAAATTATTACACAGGAGGCTCCCACTTTGTTTTTTGTTGAGGTTGATTTTGTTGAGCATGTGAGGTCCATCATTGTTACTAGGTGGAATGGCTTTAACACTCTATTGCACACTTTGGCACATGCTCTAAATCCCAAATTTTATGATGAGTTCATTGCTCAAAGCAATGTGAAGAGGAAGGCCCCACATAAAGACAAGGAGGTGGCCACATGAGTGAAAAAAGCCTTCCAGAGGTTGTTTCCATCTTCTCAACAAACAAAGATGAGGGAGGAATTTTCTTGTTTTTGTTCAATTTTAATGCTTAGCTCATGCACATGTAGTTTATTTCAATTTTAGCATTAAATTGAACCATAAAGACTGCAACAACAATACACTAGCTGCAGTAAACCAAGATCAGAAGAAGAATAACCGTGCACAAAAGAAACCAGAAATTATCCTGGGAAAACCCTTCTCAACCAAGCGAAAAAACCCAACAATCCTTTGCTATATTGCCAAGAGAAGATCCTCCATACCACAAACCCTAGAGCACACAAGAGGGTGCTTATATGACTGAGAAAGCTAGCGCCTAAGGGAAGTGCACACTTCAGTCCTCCTAATTTCAGACCATGCGTTGAGTGTGAGTGAGAGATGTGATCCACAATGGGGATCTATCTCTTATTTATACAAGACTTAACTCAACGAATAGACAAGTCACTTGGCACAATAGGGCCGACTTGTACAACTCAGAAATATAATTAATCTTTACACAAATATTAATTATCTTTACATGGTGGGGCTGATTTGTACCCTTTACACACTTAGGGTTACACAATAAATCTTACTCTTAGACAATATAGCAAGGATCTCTCACATCCTCTAGTGCTCAACCACTAGGGACATGTCCACCTGTGCTCAGCCACAGGGACGTCACTCTCAACAAATCAACTCAACTAAGTCCATAGGAGTACCATCTGGAGAGCCATCTCAAGTTGACTCAACTAACTCCATAGGAGTTCGTCAGGAGACCATCTCAAGTCGTCTCAACTCAGTCCAGAGGAGCACGACAAGAGACCACACGTCATCTCAACTCAGTCCACAGGAGTATGACACACCCATCACATGGGCTCTCTCATAGATCGTTTCAACTCAGTCCAGAGGAAAACGACCTGGAGAATGTCTCATGAAGCTGCAATCAACAACACTCCCTAATAGCTAGGGAGGCATTCTCCACCAGGCCAAGTCTCCAGAGGAGTATGACACACCCATCACATGGGCTTTCTCACAGATCATCTCAACTCAGTCCAGAGGAGAACGACTTGGAGAATGTCTCATGAAGCTGCAATCATCAACATTTAATAAGTGGTACTAGGAAGTGTCAAACACCTAGGGGAGTACTATTTTCTAACTCAGAATACCCACTTTACCTAAGTACCCTCTTTTCGAGCAAAATAATTGATTTGTACCCACAAAATCAATTATTTCCTCAAAAAGGTGATTTAATCCACTTCCTATTTTTAAGGAAACATGTCGAGGACATGTTTTTCACTTGTCTCCAGTCTAACTCTCCCTCGCCGCTAGTTATTGGCACTTGAGGCAAGTTGTGATTGACTTAGTGGCAAGTTAAGCTTAGTTGATGGAGATCTCAAGGAGAGGTGCGCCCTCTCTCTTGGGAGGTGGCGCACTCTCCTTGAGGGCATCAATCCCAAGGAGGTGCACACCTTCCCTCTTGAGATGTGTCGCCCTCTCTAGCACTTTGGTGCAGTTGTGGCTCACTTGCTTGGAGTTTGCTTGAGTGGTGGCACTCTTCCCTCTCTCACACTTGGCTCATCCACCTTGGGAAATGTGCCCCCTTTGTGTATATATTGAATCTCCCTCCTCTTCATTTTCTTATTGAGAGTTTGGGTTAGCTTGTGGATTGTACTGCTATTGTGATACTATTTGGAATAAAAAGAAAGACTTTGGAGGTCACGATGGTGTGATGTATATTTTGTGTGGATTGTTGATGTTTAATGCTTAATATATGAGGTAACCATAGGGTATCTATTTGCAATTTATATCTGTTATTTGGCTTCTGAAGGGGTGTTATCACTCGGTAGGATAGGATCTATTAAGCTAAGTAACTTCTTAGATCTTATTGTTTTCTTACACTAGCAATATAAGATTTGCATGTATTTTCGGTTGATTAACATGCTATCTAAGTTTCTTGTGTAGGAGCACCTCATTTAACGGACTTTTGCAAGTTTTAAGTTTTTACAGGTCCTCGTCCTTGGAGAAGTGGCTGGACTGCCTTGAGAAACCTTCCACAAGCTCTAAGGCTATCGAGAACAGAGTCCCCCATAGCCCAAGAGTTCCACACATCAAGCTTTCTCTCTCCCTTTCCTTCAAAATTCAATTCAATCTTGTTACTTGTTTATTTTGCATGCAAGATCTAGATCCACATTTTAAAGTTAGAACTTAAGTGGATCCATTTTTGCATGCATGCATAGTTAGATCTATATTGCACTTTCAAATTTATTATTATTCAAGTTAGATGCTTAAGAATTTGTCTTTAAGCAATTCTTTCAAAGTTAAATATGCATGCTAAAATATAGTTCCTAAATAAGAGCTTTAGTTTCTAAATTTTGGCAATCTTAGAGCCCATTTCTTGCTATCCAAACAACGAACAAAATCCACTAAGAAAGTTAGTTCACTATTGATTTTCTTAGTCGTTTTACTAATTTTTTATCTAACCTTCACTTGAGAAATTTTTGCATGAGACTAACAACTTTTGCAGGTAATCATTTTGGGCAAGTTTCCTATGAACTTGCTCATTGTTTTCTAACATTTCATGACCAAATAGAAGGAAGATCTGCCCATTTTTTGTGGATCTGGGGCATCCATGACACCTCTTCTTCCTTCTAATCACTTTCTTCCATAATTTTGTAAGTTTTCTAGGTCCTTGAGTTATAAAAGGAAAGAAAACACTTCATTTTAATATTGTGACTTGAAGGAGATAAGTGGGATAACCCACTGGCCCTCTCATCCCCCCTACCCCGAGGGGACTGTGTCATTTTTTTCATTTTTGTGCTTTTGTCTAATTTTTTCTAAGAAAGATAAAATCAACTAAAATAAACCAAGATAAAATGCAAAACATTTTCCTTTCCACTTTTAGATAGTTAGATTAGTTTTCATTTTCTCAATTATTTCAGTTATTTTTCCCTTTTTGCAAAGTAACGAACCTTCCTTGTCAAGATCCTAGTATGCTCTCTACCCTGCAAGTCTAACTCAATCTCAGCATGATCAAAATAGATCTTGAATAGTGCATAGTAGATTAATTAGGTAACTTTTTTCTACTTTTACCCAATACACTGATTAATACTTGCAAATTGCATGTGAGTTTAGGGGGCTACTCATTGAGATTAGTTCTCGCCCCATTGGAATTCCTTGTAGTTTCGCTTGTATCCACTTGAATACAATAGTTAAAAAGTAACACATGATAGATTAGATCTTTTATTTTTTGCTCAAGCTTACAATCTTGCAACCGTGAATGGATCAACCCTTATTTCTCCATCTCACTTAATTAACTTAAATCCAAGTGAAACCACTTAATTAACTAAAACTTACCAAGAGAAATTCAAAACCTTTTCATTGCAACAATACACTTTTGGCACTAGTCTCTACAATATTATCATTTGATTTATATCTCATTTTCTTATTATCATTTTCTTTAAGCAATCTTTTGATGTGTCATTATATGTTGTCTGATTAGAGTTATTTGCTTTGTTTTTATTAGTTAACTCCTAGAATTTTTGTACCTAGCTTACTCGGCCTTAATTTATTTTATTAGGGAATACCCCCCCTGGATTCACTAGGAGTTAGCCTAGATGGAGGAATCGAGTGTTAGGTGACAACAACCTGACTTGAGACTCGCCAAGGCCGCACCCAGTGAATTGAAGATTTCTTTCACATCACCTGAGGTGCAGATTAGGCAGCGACAACACAATGGATTGCTCAATCATGACTAATGTTAATAGTTCCTCAATTAAAAGCAACTAGAATAAATGGAAGATGATATACCAACCTTTGGCCCATCTATTAGTTAACTTCCTAATATTGCTAGAACAAATTCAATGAACCTCATATTCTACCAGTGAAAATATAAATTAATTAATACAAAATTATAAAAAAATAAAACCAAGAAATGTATTTAAAAGATGAACAATAAGAGGAGAAAAATTGAAAGAAAAAAATCAAATAGGATAAGCAAAAGAACACATCTCAAATAAAAATTTTGAAGCCAGTGCAAACACCAATGAAACACTAAAACTGCAACCAGTGCCCCGTTAACACTCAACACTAGAAGGGTTCCGAGATAACTAGAGAATATACAATGTTACATTGCACTTTGGGTTAGTTCTTGCAAACCATGGGGGGGAATCCCTATGCAACCTGGTAGCAAAATATGAGCCCCAGAGACCAAAGAATGTTGTCAAACTGCAAAATGTGTTCAATGTAATATAAAATATCGGACTTGTTATCCCCATTTTGTGGATAACTAAGGAGATTATGTCTCGAGGTCCTCAAGTTGAAGATATGGAATGCCAAGAGACTACATGACCAACAGTACCCTTTTGCACAGTTTGAGACCCCTCTCACCAGCACAGATGGTCATAAATTTCCAGATGGCATCCACCACATCAGCTAGCTTCCAGAAGGCAATGGGCCTTGCTCCATGAGGTACAATTCAGTATTTTGGTAAGCATCATTTCAATATTTAAGCCATTTGAGTATGTTGTGTCTTAGATTGCACTAGATTTCATGATATATGCTTGGACATTATGCCTTTGCCCTGTTTCACCTTGGTGGTTGACATTGTGCTCTGGTAAGTGGTCTTCCTTGGGGATGGGTTTGCTACTAAGAACTCTCTCGAAGAACCATCGTACTGTTCCCGACCATACTTACCACTTTCCATCACTATTCCCCCCCATTTCCTTATCTCTTGGGATTTTAGGGTGTATTGACCCAAGAAGGGTTTGTCCCTCATTATATGGGAAGAAGGGGTTGAAGGCCTAGAGGGATTGATGTTGGGTAAAAGATAAAATCCTATATATGAACCTTCTAGATGCTTCATTCAGGGATCACCCAAGAAAGCAATGAATCACTTATCTTTGAGTAAAGGGGGAGTCACAATGAAATGTGATTAAAAATGCTTAAAAGGTTAGTTGAAGGATAAGAGGTCTCATTACGGGTTGACCTATCATGTCCATGAGTATCTAGCAGTATGAAATTACCATCATCTGGTCACCAAGCTAAGGTAATGGCTCTTAGTTGCATGGCTGAGAGAAAGGAGGTCTCATCACGAGCCAACCTTCTCATTTCCACTAGGTGTTTGTGGGTGAAATTGCCATTATCGAGACACCACACTAGGGAAGTGGCCTTCAAAATTTCCTTAAAATTATTAGAGAATGAAAGAATGGAAAATAATGGGCTTAGAAAAAGTGCATTACAGATGAAGGTACCACACACCCTCTACAAAGGCACCCATGAATGAGACACTACGACCTCTTGTATGTCATGAGCCCTATGCCCAGTGAGTATAGACCCCAACCACCTCACCCAATTTACATGACTTATAGAGGGATCTCTTGGAAACTCTCCTTGACCTAGGAAAATATCTAACTAATAGGACACCTCGTCAACCCTCCCATATTCAAGCTTGACAAGTTGCATAATGCCTTTGAGCACTTAATTGTTTGATATAGTCATCTTTGATGCAGATGCTTAGGTGGCTCATTTATCTATTGGATTCATTTATCATGATGTTATGACTTGATATCCTTGGAGTGCGTTCTTATTTGTTTTTGCAGGACCTAGTTGGTGGACAATTTTGGAAGAAAAATCCTAGCTTGGGCTTCCATGGGGCTTGAAGCCAACATGTGTATGCTAAGGGCCTGCATGCCAAATGAGAAAAATCAGGCTTGGGAGGCATTAAAGATGTCTTGGACGATGAAGCCTAGCTCCCACATGATAAACGTTTTTCCTAGGAGAGGCAAAATGTCACAGCTAAAGGCATGATGCCACCTAGGGGGGTTAGGGCTTGGTGGTGAGGTGACATGCATTGGCACAATGACGTTTTGAAGGGATCATGAAGGAATTGGTCTTGATTCTTGACATGTGTCTTTTGGAAGCCTCTCCACTCTCCTCCATCACCAATGACCTATTTTTAGTGCCAAAATGTCCCCTAAAGGGGTGACGTCCATATGAATGAGGGTTTTTCTTATGTGCAAAAGTGAATTTAAATGAAATAATTTGTTAAGGGGGAAATATTAGGGTTGTTTACCCCTAGTCTTGTGGTTTA